>PNEQ01010704.1:0-24871 GCA_003012365.1 Medauroidea extradentata
TGCTGGTTCATGCGCTGGCATGTTGTGCCACTGGCTATCCCTGCCGTGCTGGTTCATGCGCTGGCATGTTGTGCCACTGGCTATCCCTGCCATACTGGTTCATGTGTTGGCGTGTTGTCCTAATGTCTATCCCGCCGACCAGTATCACCACTCCAGGTTGATCTCTTGCGTTATGGGTAGCAGGGTTGACAAAAGAACAGGTAAAAATAAAATAATTGCAAATTTTTTGTTTAAAACAATTTTTTTTACACTGAAGACATTATAAAAGAACTAGACTGTTGTGCGCTCTTTTGTTACATTACCAAATTGAACGCTGACATATTGCAGACGAAGACAGGGAATTGTGTACTTTAGCAGTAGTGGGAGGAACGATTTTTTCCCAACAAATATAACATTGGTGTAGGACATCGCATGTTTGGGCTGCAATATAGTGCTGTTCGATTTTGTCACACACAGCGATAGGCCATCATAATTGGTCTTACAACCCTGGTTTTCAAGTAACATTTTAAAGAATTCCACGGAGTATAGTGTTAAATAAACTATGTTTTACACTAAATAATAATGTTTCATAAAGAGTTTGTAAACATTTTAGCTGGAGTTTTATTTTATTTTAAATTTTAACACAACTGAAGTCAACTTCTCACACTAACATTCATTGCAACCATAATTCATGTCTACTTATTTTCTCTGGTTTTTCATTATCTCAGTCAGTTTATTGACTGTCTGTACTTATAGAGCATATACATTTATTTGTACTGGAGAAACAGGAAATTTGGAAGAAAATAGGAAATTTAAAACATGTTCTAGTGTAAATATTAAAAACATTTCTTTCAAATATGCCAACTAATGGTTTGGGACCTGAAAAATTTGCGTTTTATTTGGACACAAAAGTATCATAAAACGTAAGTATGTCAGTTTCACACTCATCTTTGATGTTGTACCAGAGAATAACCTCACAAATTTTTTTCTGTACAGTTCACGTGCAGCTTGTGGACATAGTTCACGAGAAGCCTATATTCTTTCCATTACAGAGCACGCGTCGTTTGCCTTGAAGGAGTTCAACTGTAGGGTATCGGCTTTAGGGTGAATGCCTGACTGGTAATATTTTTTTTCAGGGCAAACACTTCTGGAACAAACGTATTTAGAGCAAATACTTTTAGGGCAACTGACTTTATGGCAAACGCCTGCATGAGAAAATGGTTTTAGGACAAAAACGTCTAGTTCGAACGACTTTACGGCAATACCCTTTGCGCTGGAGCAAACGTATTTAGGGCAAATACTTTGAGGGCAAATGACTTTATGGCAAACGCCTGCATGAGAAAATGATTTTAGGACGAAAATGTCTAGTTCGAACGACTTTAGGGCAATTACCTTTGCGGCAAACGACTTGAGGGGGGAACGCCTTTAAGGCAAATGTCTTTAGGCCAAACGACTGTACGGCAAACACCTTTACGGCAAATGTATTCAGGGCAAAATCTGTTAGGGCAGACGCCTTAATGGCGTGCTTGACAGCAATTTTCATAATTTTTTTTTATTTTTATATTTGTACCATGTATTTTTTTCTCGTTTTAGACACAAAATGTGACTAAATTTTGCTCTTATAAATTTTTTTCTCGCATAGTTTTTGCGTAATGGCTCGTTAAAGCCAAGATTTGCATGTTTCCGTTTTACTCGCTTACCCAAGTAGAAAAAGTATCTGTGAATAACGATGGTGTAGGCTGCAAGTTCAGCTATGTTAAACTACAAAATAGAAAATTTTTTGTATTTTTAAAAAATATTAATTAATTTTTAAAAATTGTTAAATTAAGTTTACCATTTTTATTTAAATACAGTAAGTTTTTATTATTTATTTTCATGTGCGTGACATTGTAGCCTGCGACGTCTTTATCCACTGTGAATTTCTTCAGTTTGGTATGTCAGTTGGTGTTAGTGTAGTCCTTAAAACTGAAACAGGCAAATTTTGACTTTAACAAGCCATTACGCGAAAAATTGAGGGATAAAAAAATTTCATTAGAACGAAATTAGGTCACATTTTGTGTCTAAAATAAGAAAAAAAATTGGTACAAATAAAAAATAAAATAGTGGTGATGAAAATTGCTGTATACCGCGCAGTAAGGCCAAACAACAATCGTGCAAACGTCTATAGGGCAAATGCCTTTAGGGCAAACAACAGTCGTGCAAACGTCTATAGGGCAAATGCCTTTTTGGACAAACGACTTGGGCACACGTCTATAGGGCAAATACCTTAGGACAAACGACTTGGGCAAACGTCTATAGGGCAAATGCCTCTAGGACAAACGACTTGGGCAAACGATGGGCTGCCAGTTGATGTGCAGTCTGTACCACAGTCAGTTCACATACAATTTGTAAGTGACGATGCAGTATCAGATCTTGTCAGCGCCACGTACACGCTCCGGCTATTTCCTGTTCCGGTTGTTATCCGCGCCGCGGAGCGCGGCCTGCTGCTCATTCACTGCCTGTTCCGTTCCGACCACGTTCCAGGAAGACGCTCTTAATTCATGAAGTCGTTCGGGTTTATTTCATGCCAATTTGTCCATTTGGCCCACTAAGTGGACGGAATTACAGCTTTATAATTTCACGTAAAAATTGTTTGTATTTGAAGCAATTCTTGAATAACTAAGTTTTTGTATACCTTTGAATAAGTGTATCATTAAAACAAAAAAAAAAAAAAAAAAGGACATTTAACTTAACAAGTGAAATAACAAAGGTGTCATTCTGTAGCTTAATACATGTACTTTCACTCCATCATTATGTTATTGGTATCGTTTGAATAGTTGTTACTTTGGACAAGTAGTACAAATTATCAAATCGGTACTTTGACATGCAGTTGTACGAAAATTATGGAACCGAAATATTTAAGAGTGCGTTGTACATAATTCAACGCTAAAAAGCATTGCTCTATAACTGTAGGTTTCTCGAAGCCAATTTGCGAAAATTAAACAATAGCAATCCTAGAAAATAGTTTTAGCCAACGTTTTCAACAAAATTGTTTCCAGTGTTAAGAACTTCTGAGGCACAATATCTGAGGCCGGAACCTCGTGCATTTAACTGCGGCGCAAGAGATCACGTATAACGAATTAGTAATTTTGTATAAATATTTACTCATAATGTTGGCAAATACCGTTATCTAGGATTGTTATCGAGTATTTTAACCATATTGGCTTCGAAAAAAGCGTAGAAATCAACTGACGTTTTCAGCGTTTATTTATCTAACACACACTCTTAATGTGCAGGAAATTGGTATTAATATAATTTGTAAGAGTTTGACAGTGTTTAGTACAGTTCTAAAGTTATGAATTTTTCTGTGCAGATCGCCAGTGCCTTAAGAGTTAGTGGACTGTAGTTGTCTCTTTTACGTTTGAAGCACGGAAACAGGGAAGGCGATAAGTCGAATATAACACGTCCGCCTAACTCCTCATCGCCTCTAGGTGCGAAGGCCTAAACTAGCGCGCACCAATGCAGGTTTATGTCACGTAGTTTTACGATTATGATCGATATTATCTCGACTATACCAACGTGAAAAAGCCGTTTTTAGCTCTTTTGGGGAGCTTGGTAATCATGTTTTTTAATTAGCGAACGGAATTTTTTTAAATCATAGGGACACATTTTGAAGTGTGTCTTCTTTTGGCAGATAAACGCATTGTAAACATTTTTAATAGTTATACGAGAAAAAATACTTTCTGTACCACGCTACAGCACGCCTCATGCGACCGGTTCGTTAACTCTTAATAATAACGGTTAGTAATTTAAATGCAAATGTTATGATTCATAAATGGAAATTTCAACCCAAGGGGCGAGGCCCAACATTAAGGGCACCGCCTGCCTCGGACTCTGGCAACAGTAAGTTACATGTTGAATGAGATATGACCCAGTAAGTATCGAACCTACGCGTGCAACCTCTGACTTCTTTCATCATCTCATCGAAGCCCACATTGTTGTTATTGGGTCTTTTAAAGCGTTTAATACCCTGAATTCTACGAACAAACTATTGTTTTCACTACCAAAAACCCTCGAAAACGTCATCTCGTAAGCTTGTTTCCCTATAATTGTATTCCAGTTGCAGTCGTTTTTTCTTCTCAGTGCAGAAAGTGTTTTTTGTCCGAAAGCGATAACGTTGACAATGACGGAGCACCACCGGATAACTGAATCAGTAATTTGAGAAACACATGTCACTTTTTAGAAACAGCTGTTAAGTAACGCAATACTGAAAATTTATTATTTGACACACCGTCTAAATACGGTACTGCAATTAAAAAAAAAATGTGATGTACGTGTTACTTATGTGTTAAATGATAGAGTTCCGTACTTTGAAGAATACATGTGCATCAATCAATGTTTAGAGATGATGGTTTATCATAGGAAGACTTGACTGTTTGCTGGGTTTCAACACACGTTCAGCTTACCAGAAGATTACTGGCTTTTACCTGTATTGTAATATTGAATGCCTGTTGTTGTTCTGCAGACAGCTACATTGTGTCAGCCACATGTTGCGAAATAGTACACTGTTTTGAAGGGATGTTGGCACAAAATATTTTCGCGGTATACCGTAATCCCTGCCCTTGTTGTGAAAAATGTGACATGAGGTGTTTCTCAAATTATTAACGAGGCCGCGCTGGTCGAGAGGTCAAACCTCTTGCCTACCACCAAGGTGATCCGGGTTCGATTCCCGGCGTGGTCGATCCCCCGGATTTTCGCACGTGGGAATCTTGCCTGACGATGCCGGTGGTCGGCGGTTTTTCTCGGGGATTTCCTGTCTCTCACGTTCCTTCATTCCGGCACTGCTCCATGCTCATCTAATGTCACCCCTCACCAGCGCTGTGGACCTAGACTTTAAGCGCTGACCAAATTCGCTTCAATCTAAATTCTTCTTATCTCAATACGTGTTAATACATTTTTAAGTAGAACTCTTCTGGTTCGAATAACGTGTCGTAAGAATTGATCATTGATAGATTCACGAATATTTTGCGTATTTATTTTAGGTTATGACGTCCAGAACGTTAGATAATATGTGCCACATGCTGAAAGATTTCAAACCACAGACAACCAAGTCCGTTTGTGTGTATATATATATATATATATATATATATATATTTACATACATATTATATATATAAGAAAATTATAGTTATTTTTAGAATTAAAAAAAAAACAAGGGAATTAGATTGTGTCATTTTAAATCTTTTAGCACATGACCCATGCTATCTAATATCAGTGTAAATTATTTAATTCTCATACGTCAGTTGGTTTTTTTGTTATTAGCATGTTCCCGTAACTTTCAAATTCAGACTTTGACATGCCGTTATGGGAAGACTATTGACAGCTAAAAAAGTTTTACAAGAGGAAAATGTAGTCAAAAGTAATGTCTATAAAACTAATACTACGTCGTACAAATATAAAATAATGCTTTTTTGGCACGTGAACGCCCTTCAAAGAGTTATCTTAAAAATAAATACAGTGTGAAGTAATTTATTTTAACGTAATATCCCAGTAGTCACACCTCGTTGTTATAAGCTAGGTAGACTAAGGTGACAATCTCTCACAGCATTCAGTATTTTAAATTTAAATCCTCTTCATTCTTTGCTCATAGTTTTTTTCTTCTCCCAGTCTACGTCGTTATTATCCATCCAGTTACATTTCCGCTTAACGGGATGAAGTTTTTATTTTTTGCGGGTTCTTTGTACTTAGCGAGTTCATGATTCTTCGATAGCCCACTCTTTTGTTTGCGCATTAAGCTCTTATTCTGTTTTTGTCGCGTTACATTTACCTCTGGGTTTCTGGATTCTGTGTCTCTGTGTGTTTGCGTATTCCCTACCGCGCGGGAAGGATTATCATATCTGCGGTTTCCAGCTTCTTCCTCGGTTTTAATGTAGTCTGTCGCTGGCATGGGCTCTTATCGACCTCAGCTTCCTGTTATGTCTGCGTGAAACTATTTACTGTCGTTTCCACAACTCGCTAATTCAAGCCCAAAACGATAGCTGACCAAAAATGAGAATTTGAAGGAGATTTTTTTTTCTTTGGACGAACTGAAGTGTTATTTAGCCTAGCTACGTTGCAGCAACATTATTTAAAGGCGGGGAATAAATGTTAAAAGCCTAATTTTGTAAGCATAATATGTTACTAAGTCGTTTCTATTTTGAGTGAGTGAATGAGAGATTTTGGTCAGCGCTTAACATCGAGGTCTTTGGTTACCGCTGGTGAAGGGTGACATGAGGCGAGTATGGAGCAGCACCGGAATGAAAGAGCGGAGGAAACGGGAGATCCCTGAGAAAACCCGCAGACCAACGACACGATTCCCACATGCGAAAATCCGGGGGTTGGCCCCGCCTGGAATTGAACCCGGATCGCCTTGGTGGGAGGTGAATAGTCTGACCACTCGGCCACCGCGGACCCATAGCCAGTAAATTTTGACTGTTCTGTAAGTGCTTACTTTTTTTTATATATATATGTTGGACTTGTTCGATCCAGTGTCAGTTGACGTTTCTGATTTTCAAAATGAAGTTGTGGTGTCAGTCTCAACGTACGTGCAGTGTGTTTTGTATTATATCAACGTGACAGATATTACGTCACGTGAACGTAAAGTGGACTCAAGCCTGTCAAAAGTTGAGCGTGCTTCGCCCATCCTGATAGTCCATTGAGCGCTCGAGGGCGTGGTCGTACGAGAGCTCTGATCATTCCTGACGCTCGAGAGGTCATCGCAAACCCACGAGCGCTCGTGGCCCCAGTCACTGCGCGGTACTAGCCATGAGTCTGTGTGTGTATGTGAGGTCTGGTCTCCATTTTGCTGATCACTTGATCACTCAGCAGCTCGCAAGACCACACCCATTCAGCCGGAATTTTTTTACACTTACATTTAGTATTAATTTTTTTAGAGGCAAAAAAAACCGAATGATTTCGGTTGTTCATGCCTGGCTGCAAATTGTTTTGTCACGGCTCTGTTAATATTTTTCGGAAGATAATATTCAGACATTTCTGTTAATTTATTTGTGTGTGCGCATGAAAAGCTTTTGGGATGAAAAACGTAATTAAAAAAAAAAAAGTTAAATCAAGATTAAAGTTCGAACTCTCTATAATTGGGGACTTTGACGACGATAGTAATAACAGTTTTAATAATGCTCCAAATTATATTTGTAAAATTTGCGTGGGATTTATTTGTTTTTTTGCAGACCTTTTAAACATTTTCCATGGAAAATTATTTATTTGTAAAGTTGCAACGCTTTTACGTACTGTACTGTTGTGGACATGTGCAATTGCAATATTATGTCCTCCCAGAAATGTTAGTATGGGACTAATAAAAAACAAACGTGAAAAAAGAGAAAACAACCCTAGTTTGACTGTACTCAACACATTCATAAACCAAAACAACAGAACATGAAAGGTCCCATTAGGAGTAAGTCAACAAACAAATAAAAGAAAAGAAACATAAAAAAAAAAGTAGAATTTCAAAACAAAGTAATCTGTAAAACTCAGTACATCAACAATTAAGACAAGCACAGACAATACTGGGACGAACACAATGTTGGACACAAGACAGGATAACAACGATGACGTCACAGACAACACACTAGACAACACGACGATGAAGACACAAAAGAACACAGCAGATTTCTAAAGACCGACCATTATATGCTGAAACCCAGCAAACAGTCAAGTTTTCCCGCGACAAATCATCATCTCTGTAGATGGTGACATTTCGCGAATTCGATGACCTGGATGTTAGAATCAAATGTCCTATATGCATACTCAAGTCCCGACCATTTGTCCACTACACAATTTGTACATTTACAAGGAAAATCTTGTAATCTAATATCAGAACGTAATAAGTCAGGTAATGAAAGTAAGATGTCAGAAACCTTATCAAGTGGTTACAAATATCGTAAACACCTTTGAGAACTAGTAAAATAAACGTAAATGAGCAAATTTTTCGATTTGGAACAAAATAAACTTAGGAGACCTGACAAATTTTACAAAACACTTCGTAATTTTACAAAAAAGTGTTGTAAACTTAACCAGATATTATCTGTAAATATACAAAATTTGTTTGTATATTTACAGAACTGTTTGTAAATATACAAAGAAGTTTGTAAAAATACAAATTTTTGTAAATTTTACAAAAAGACTTTGTAGTGTTATCAAAAACAAAAACTTTTTTGTAAAAGTACAAATTTTCTTTACTGTGTAGCTGCTACTCAGTGGAGCAGGAGACAATGAACGAGTAGACGGGGCTTGAGTATGTATAGGATATTGGATTATAACATGCAACTCATTGAATCCGCGAAATGTCACCATCTTTAAGTACAGGTTGTTCGCGGTAAAGTGAGCGCTTTTGACGGCCTTCTTGTCTGGAATGTTAGAAATATTATTTATTATTGTCACACTAGACGTCGACGTTCGCGTGCGGTACCGATTGTTACTTAGGATGCTTTATGTTAGAAAGTGACAAAGTATATATTAACTGAAAGGAAAAAACGGTACAAAGGTTTCAAAAGTACTCACTTTATTGCAAACCACTCATGTAGGCGGCTCTCTTAAGTTTAAGGGTGTCCAAGTGCGGTAAAGTCATAATTTTATATTTATATGGAATATTATTAGTTTTGTAGACGATACTTGTTAGTGCAGTTTCCTCTTACGAAACAATTTTAGCTCGCATAGTTTTCTCATGATGGGTGCGTCAAAGTCAAAATTTGCATGTTCTGCTGCCATGCAAATAGCGAAAATCAAACGTCTTACGTACGTGAAATAATTCACAGTGAAATAACATAACTGTGGGATATGTAATAAAATATCGAAAAAAGTCCCACATACTGTATTTTTCTGTACTTTTGTGATTTTTTTGTACATTCAAAATATTAAGTTGTGTATTAAAAAAATTTTTTTTTTGCATAGCTCACGGGATGTAAGTTCACAGTGATTTATTTTGCTTAACTAGGCCAGTTGGTTTTCACTATTTGCATGGCAGCGTAACAAGCAAATTTTGACTTCGACACCCCGCTATGAGAAAACTATGAGAGCTAAAATTGTTTCATAAGAACAAAATGTACTCATAAGCTTCGTCTACAGAACTAACAATATTTCATACAAATATAAAATTATGTTTTACTCGCACTTGAACACACTTAAGGAGCCTTCCTAAATTAGCTGTGTTTGTGTGTGTGAGACAGAAGTGGTAAGGGTGCCGTTGACCGACGTATGTAATGTATTATCACCTATCTGAGCAAGCTAATCAGATGACATGCAGTGCTTTACTATGATCCTTTTTACTGTAGGACTTTCAGCGGTGACCACATTAGACATTTTTTTTTTATTTGTGGACAGCGTTGTTCAAAGTCTAACGATTTCTATTGTTGTGTGTATCGATTTTTTTTCCAGCTACAGTAGTCTGGAAAAGTAATATTTGGCCGTTTTGAGGGGCCCGAAAATAACGTATTTTTAAAAGTATAGTGACACGATTTCGTACACACACACACATATAATGCGTGTAATAACTCACTGCAACGCATTTAAGGCTCGGTTTCAGTCGCCATATTGAATTTTATAATTTTTCACTTTTTTTGAATTCTAAGAAAAAAATGTTAAATATGCGATCATACCTTCAATTATATTTACATTTCTCTACAGTACAGACCTTGAGGTTTAGCTGTTAACTTATAATTACGCCGCAATTTGTGTGACAATTTTTTTTATATTCATAATTTTCCCGAAAAATTGCGGCGTTATTATAAGTTAGCAGCTAAATCGCAAGGTCTGTACTGTAGATAAATGTAAATATAATTTGAAGTATAGTTGCATATTAGCGTTTTTCTTCTCAGATTTCCAAAGAAGTGAAAATTAATAAAATTCAGTATGGCGACTAAAACCGAGCCTTAAGCGTAGGTAAGGAGGCCCCTTAAAAACTTGCCATACGTTTTAGGAAGTTGTTTTTACAGTGTACATTGTAATGTTTGTGACAGTGTGTTTGTGTTGTTGACGGTGTTGTCTGTGTTTTGTTCTCAGGTGAGTGCAGTCAGTGGATGTGGTTCTATGCGGCACGGACTCTATGTAAGTGTCGCACCAGTTGTTATCTGTGATAGCATGCTCATTCATGTCGCTGTCTTATCTCTGGCCGCTTTGTGTAGCCGAGAACACGAGGTTCGCCAGTGTTTTATTGTAACTCTCTTACGTAACTTTGATACCGACCACTTTTTATGCTCATTTACTTAATTTCCACCGTGGTATGTGCAGCCAGTTGGGGCGAGTAATTATGTCGTTCGTGTGACTCTGATTTTATTTCTACGCCTGCCAGTGTTGATATTTACAATGTTTATAAAGCGATTACTTGTTCACTTGCCCTTGTTTGTTTATACGACGTAAAATATTTTAAAATGTTAAAAGAGTAGTGCAATCAGCATTAATTATAAATTGAGCCAAAATAAGCTCCATTGATTCGTTATAAAAAAAATTGCGCCTCCGTTTACGTGGCTGATTTTGAATTGAATGATTAATGATTGTATTTTATTTAGTATAAACCTCTGTGAAAATGTTACGTTTAAGCAGTAATTGTGACGTTCTGTATGCAACAATGCACTGCGTTGTCGCGAGAAGAAACAAAGGGGGGTAGTTAGTTTTATTTTGTTTGACGATGAGTAGGGAACTAATGTATTGAAAAGCAAATGTTTGGTAGCACTGTGCATTCCCGCGAAGTTCGACCTGCCGACACCACTTGTGTTACGTCATGGCTTTTGTTTACTACGACTTCGAAATATGGTAAACCGACCGTGTACCGTGATATGCTGTAATATCGTGATAAACCACGTTGCAGGCTTCACAATATTGGGAAGACGATGTACAGATAGCTCACTAGGTTACCAACACAGACAGTGGCGTAACAACTGGGGGGGGGGGGGCAGGGTATGCATTCCCGCCCCCTCCTAAATGTTGGAAAGGGCGCCGAAAACAATAGTGAATGGGCGCCCAAATGTTGTATTATTTTATTTCTTAGGAAATGTCTGTGTAAAGTATGCCTGCTGGTCAAATATTGTTACATGTATATTTGCTTCTAGATTTGGTAAAATTAGGTAAAATTTGTAAAGCTGAAAAAAAGGGGGGGGGGCAAATTACCTTCCCTTCCCAAAATTGGAGAGTTTGTTTCGACACTGGACACAGAGCAGACATGTGTCGTTTCTGCATTAAGTGACCAACGTATCAAAGGTAAGATCACAATTAGAATGTTAAACATATTTCTGGTACTTAAGGATGTTCAAGTTGCGATGAAATCATAATTTTTAATTTTTATTAAATATTGTTAATTTTTTAGACGATACTTGAGAGTACATTTTCCTCTTACGAAAGAATTTACCTCTCATAGTTTTCTCATAACGATGTGTTAAAGTCATAATTTGCTTGTTACGCTGCCGTACAAATAGTGAAAACCAACTGACCTACTTAAACATAATAATTCTCTGTTAACTTACATCCCATGAGCTATGCAATAAATCATTTAAGAACCTACAACGTAATAGTTTGATTTAAAAAAAAATTGCAAATTAAGATTTTTTTTTTAAATTGGTAAATTATTTCGCGGGATTTTTTTATACATAGCCCATAGTATGTTCATTTACTATGACATATTTCACATACGTAAGTCAACTGGTTTTCACTATTTGCATGGCAGCAGAGCGTGCAAATTTTGACTTTGACGCACCGTTATGAGAAAACTATGCGAGGTTAAATTGTTTCTTAAGAGGAAACTGCAGTCACAAGTATCGTCTACAAAACTAAAACTATTTCCTATAAATATACAATTATGACTTTTATCGCACTTGAACATGCGTAAGTTGGCAGCCATAGTATCACGAAATAGTGTAGGTTTACCCAGTGTTGCGATTGGAAACGGAAGATGTAGCGATATGCGTTTCGCTGTATGTTTCAAGTCACGAACATATAGCCTAGTCTTATGTGCATTAATAGTGAGTGATAGTCAGCGTCTTGAATTTTTGTGTTTTATGTCATAACTTCTGTGTACATTTATGCAACTTTCACCTAACTACGGGATATAATTCATGCTGATAGAATTTAAGACACCATAAATGTTAATTTTCCGTTACTGTGGTTACACATAGAATTTCAGTTAAGGAATAAGAATTTTCTAACTGCGATTCGATATGTAACAACAGTGACGGAAAATAAAGACTTATGGTGTTATAAAATTATATCAGTATGTATTCTATTCCGTAGTTAGGTTACAGTTCCAAAAATTTACGCAGAAGAAAAGTTATGACACAAGATATAACAATTCAAGATGGTGACTATCGCACATTCTTTATGCCACAACGTTACAATTTCACAATCATGTGTTTGTGTGTGTATATACTGGGGGGGGGGGGCCTTATTCATAGTCGTTTTTGACATGGACTAGTGCGGGATCTTCCTCAGAGTATTTTTTGTCTTGTTCATAGACGCGGACCACGGCCGTAGAAGAACAGGTCTGGACACTCGCCTGGATATTTGACCCCCTTGTTGTTTGGCTGTAGTTCGCCAAGTTACCGAGAATATTGTGTTTTATTGGCGCTGATGTTACGGCGGTCGGACTAAACTTCGCCCACTTCCTTTCCGCTAAGATAAACAATTTATCAAAACGTATTTTTTATCAATTTATGAAGAACTTTCTTCGCTCACAAATTTAAGAAAAGGTTCCAGCAATCTTTATTTATTTTATAAATTTAACAATGGAAAAAAGTGGACGGAGTTGGAGTCCGACCGCCCGGAAAACATCGCCAAAAAGTACGACGTTCTCGGTAACTTGACGAACTACAGCCAAACAACAAGGGGGTCAAGCAAAATACATTGTTAGATATGCGAGTGTCCAGACCTGTTCTTCTACGACCGTGGCGCGTACTAACGCTAGTCCAAGGATTATCTTGTGTTAGTCCGGTGACCGGTCTAACTTTTAGTCCGAACCAAGGGTAGGTTTAACGATGGGCTAAGTCGAAAATGAACATGGCGGACCATTAAAATATATGACGACGTCTGTGTTATATATGCTGCTTATGGAATATAATTAATATTTTAGACTAAACAACTTTTTATAAGTCTACATTGATAATTTATTTAGTCATAAGCACTAGTTACTTAATTTAAAACGGTCAAATTCAAACTTTGTGAGCAAAAAAACTCGTATTGCGTGTTTATTGTACCGTGTAAGACATTTAAATACAGCAATAATATTTTATCAGGCCTAAGAAGATGGGAATTATTGCTAAGCAACATAAAACCGTAAATATTCGATTTGCGTAAAAGACGTTACAACGTTGTGTAAATATTTATCCACTCGTATACGCAAGTGTCTCGGTAGCCCAGGGGTAGGGTACTGGCTCAGAAATTCAAAGGTTGTGGATTCAAATCTCGTCTGGTGCAAACATTTTTTTTCTTAAAATTTGTTAGTTTATAACTGTACGTTACGAAAATAATGCAGTTTACTTATTTTATAAGTGCATTTATTCTGTACATTCTGTAACTAAACGTTAAATTCGTTCTACGTCACGACAGTAAATCCTGTAATATTTTGGTACGGAAACCTCTATTAGCACAAAATGTTCTTATACGTATTTCCTACGTTTTTATGCGTATTTTTGCTGTTAAATTTTTTTGTTAGTTCTTTATATAATGCCACAGCACGTATCGTTCTTAATAAAATTTCGATTAGTGAAATATACATGTTTATGTATTGGTAGTGTAGATTAATCAGATATACGTGTTTTGAATTCTACTATGCTTTTACAATATGCGTCACGGAATTCCCCCCCCCCCCCCTATTTTTTCTCATGATTCATCAACAGTAGTTTAAATTATTGTTTTAAAAGGCTATTTTTTTTACCACATATAAACTTATGTTTGTTATGATTTTACGGTCAGTTTGGACGTAAAATCGATTAAATCAACGTAACTTCGGTATTCTGTGACTATTAATTTAGTAGTTTAAGAAATTAAAAAGAAGAATTTCATGAAAGGCTCGAGCTGACGACTCTTAAGTTAGAAAGCGAAAGCGTTAACACTGCTCTACAACAGCCACAATAATAGTGCTATCTGTAAAGTCAAACTTACTTCGATTGCTTTTGTTTCAGTATGGTTGTATTTAAATAGGGAACTACACGAAACTATATTGCGTGATTTCGTTGCCAACCTTACAAGCAGTAATGCAACTATAGTTAATGTATAATTATATACAGTAACGGCTAGTGATATTTTTCAAAGTTCAAAATTTTAGTGCTCACTTTATCCCGAACGACCTGTAACGGTTCAAGTGTTTTCACAATAACTAATATTTTCTATTTATTATTGTTGGTACGGTGGTTTTCAAATATGCCCACGTAATTACTAACCACCTTACAAACATCCTTCAAATGTGGCATGTTTCCTTATTATTTGATTGAACGACGTATTTACTCTACCCTACCAGTCATACGTATTTATTTATAATTTATTTTAAATGTTAAGATGATTAATTTATAAGTTTAAACCGTACCGCATGATCTATTTGTTTACGTCAAGTTATAGTGCAAACATGACGTCTTAACACTGGCGTAAAATTATGTCGTAACCTACATGACACACACATTATGTGTCTAGACAGAAGTGTGTACTTTACGTAGACAAACACATTCGAAAAAAAAAAAAAGGTTAAATCAGAAGTTCCCTAATTTTATGAGACTGGGCTCTACTCTTCGTGTGTCATAATTTCTGTGCGGCGAATATGTACCCGGATAGTATCCAAATATTTGATATAGTTTTTTTTTTTTTTTTTAATTTTAATACTCTTGCTAGGCCATGCTCACATGTACGTATTGTTTTAACGATAATCATTTTTGAAACCTAAACGAGAACAAAAATCGTAAATAGGTTTGTCGGTTTTGTTTAAAATGTTTTTCCCCATATTGGCTAATTTTTTAGTAATTTCTTAGGACAGTAAATACTGTGTTTTTAGCTAAATACGTGACTAATAAAATACTTTTTGATTGACTTATAAGGCGAAGCCGTATAATTTCTAGTCTGGGAAAAATTTGCTATCATGGCAAAAACTATTTTATACAAAACTACCAAACATATTTGTGCTATCTGCTCTCGTTTAAGCTGTAAATAAATAAATAAATCAAACCGTAGAAACAGAGGTGCGTAGAATTTTGTTGCAAGCTTTATTCAGTTTTTTTAAATATTCATACCCATTGTAGAGCGTTTGTCTGGACACACACACAATTCTTGATAGTTTAATTTCAAAACCGACCAATGGCGGCTCATGGGTTGTTGGCAGGTAGGGCTGCAGTTGCCAACTATCTGCAGCCCCACCTGGCAACAACCCACGAACCGCCACTGTGTGTGTGTGTGTGTGCGTGTACACACACACACACACACACACACACACACATATATATATATATATATATATATATATATATATATACACACACACACACACACACACACACACACACACATGGGGCTGCAGTTGCCAAGAGCTGTACAGGGTTGTGCGCTGGTTGACTCTACAACCACTGACACGCTGATGTGCAGGTGACCCTTACTACTGAGTGGTCACAACACATCTAGTAGCCGGCAAATATTTCATGGTCGTTGGTCTACGGTGCGTTCATCAAGAGTGTACAGTTCCGACTATCTGTAGCCCCACCTGGCAACAACCCACGAGCCGCCACTGAAACCGACGCTTCTGGAACCAGACGTCAGCAAAGTTCGTCGTGACGCTAGGTCGAAAACTCCATCGTTATACCGGGTTTGCTTAGTAAGAAATCGATTTATTTGTATTAATATATAATAATTTCAGTCTAAACTTGAGTCAGTGAGAAATGAACCATTCCGAGGATGGCCCACTCGTTTCCGTCGTAATTGAGCAACTGAAGTTTAGTGAAATCGTATTAATTAATTTAAGCATATTTCCGGCGAATTTCGCTTGACTAGTAACGCTTTTTCGTTGGGTTGTGCAGATTTTTCAGTCGAGGGGAAACAAATTAATTGGAGTTTAAATTATTAACTTTTCACTGGTTGTTTCCACTGGTTT
This sequence comes from Medauroidea extradentata, assembly GCA_003012365.1. Classification (NCBI taxonomy): domain Eukaryota; kingdom Metazoa; phylum Arthropoda; class Insecta; order Phasmatodea; family Phasmatidae; genus Medauroidea; species Medauroidea extradentata. The sequence goes on from PNEQ01010704.1 coordinate 16,064, forward strand.
GAATGTAGTGTAGAAGTTTTGTTCTATAGTTTTGATAAAGCTTTCTTCATGTGTGTGTGTAATTGCATATAATAAAAAAAATATTGTTATCGGCGACTGACCCAGCGAAAAGTCTCGCTTCGTGAAGATAGTCGTCTCGATAAGAATGCCATATCGTACGTACTAACAGCTACAACTATACTGCAATATTTAGACATTAGTAAAATAATGATGGATGTGAAATTATCCTGATTTTCACCAAATTAAAAAAAACCAAAACATTTCCATATGTAATATTGTATTTAATTTTGCCTTCACGAATTTTTGGTGTGAAATTATCTTATTACTGTTACATTTTATTATTGATGAGTTCCCGTAACAGCACAGTTTAGATTTTGATTTGACATTATGAAATCGTATTTATTAACACACACACAACACACAAGAATAAGTGAATATTCACAAATTTACCTGTGTTTTTTTTTTTTTTATATTACAGACACAGCAGTTTCATCGGTTCAATTAGTGAAAAAGCACTGGAATATCGGTAAATATTTGCTGTTTCAACTTGGTAATGTTTGCACTACACATCGACGTAAGTGAATATTCACAGATTTGCCAGTGGCTTTTTCAAATATTACAGACATAGCAGTTTCAACGGTTCAATCAGTGAAAAACCACTGGAAAATCAGTAAATATTTGCCGATTCAATTTTGTAATGTTGCCACTACACATCGACATTAGTGGATATTCACATATTTGCCAGTGGACTTCCATATATTGAACTGTTGAAACTGCTCTATCCGGAATCTGTGGAAACCCCTGGCGAAGTAGTGAATATTCACTAATTCCTACTTAGAGAGCAGTTGTAGGTAGATGTTAGCGAATGTAGGGCGTCGTGCACAGTCAAGACAGCAGCATGGCGCTGCTATGAGCGAGCTTATCAGGCAAACACTGCACACACTTGACGTAAACACACTTTGCACGCCGGGTACTGAGAACAACTTAGATGTAACGAGGAGGGAGGGTGGGGGAGCTAGCTAGTTAGTCTCCACCTCAAGCCGCAAATATAAAGTGTCAAGCGCCTGCCTTGTTGGAGCTAGAACTTGACGCGACGTTTGCAAGTTTCGACGTCCTAACTTCGGCAAGTCATTCCTTATCGACAGGGACCTGACGATGTCGCGCCTTCCTTTGAGAAAAACGAGGAATTCAATCGTGTCGTTTTCGCAGAGGCACCTCCAGGAAGACGTTAAGTAGAGCTAGTGATTTTTGGTAAAAAGATTTTTGCAAATACTTGTTTCAATGCCTTACACTGTAGAAAACTTCTAAAATGTTTAGGAAGTAATTAACCTACACACAGCATGGGACAGTTACCATACTTCCGCCTTGTAAAAATGCAAACTTTAACAACCGTTACAATGCAAGTCTGGTAACTGCAGTATACATTTGACTTCTGTAAAAACATTTATGGATGTCTGGCAAACAATTCTACCATACCTGCTTTCTTTTGGAAAATTTACAAACTATTTTTTAGAGTGTACGTGCTTACCTGCAACTCTTATTTGTGCGGTCAGTGATTGGATGTTTTTTTAAGGTCGACCTTGAAACGCGCCGTGTCGCCTTCCCCAGACATCCGTGGTAACACTCCTGAACCTTTTTATAAAACTGTCAAATGTATACTGAAGATACCAGACTTGTATTGTAACAACTGTAAAAGTTTGCATATTTACAAGGCGGAAGTATGGAAACTGTACCATACTTAGAGATACTGGAAAATCGTGGGAATAGATGTCTTTTTGCTAGGCTCCAACATACTGTATATAACACTGGATGTTTCGTATCGATATTGGCTATGGTTTATTTGAAGCATTGTTTCTCTCTACAACAAACCCAGTTAGAACGGTACAGCTTGAACACACAGCGTGTGTGATTTGTCCCAAAACTGTTCACACGTGTCACGGTTAATATAATACAGTTTATTGGAGACTATCTTAAATATTTTCGCGATTTTCCAGTGTATCTAACCATACTGCGTCTGGGATAATAACTTCCTAAACATTCAAAGGAAGTTTTTTTACAGTGATACACATCGCACCCCAGTACAATAGGCTACATGCGTAACTCAAAAATCAAAATTTTTTAGTTATGTACATGGAGAAATACAGGATAGTTTTCTGTACCTAGTACAACGCTAACATAAGCAATAAAAGCATTCCCAATGTTAAAAAAAAAGTTTTGTTTTGAACATTTTTGCCAAGTAACAGTAATTGTCAGTGCAGTACTAACATTTCTAGTATTTATGTTGCATGAGTATAAACAACAAATGTTATGTTTCAATGCAATACAATTACATTTTGAGATATGTTGGCATTGCTTTGCGGGTGCGACATATATATTCTTGGAGGCTAGCCTACGTGGCAGAGAACCCGCGAAATTTTCCCGTCGTTACTTATGAAAATTTTGAAGAAAATACGTTTGAAAAAACGTAATACCTATATGACGTATAACGACCTTGAAATTTTTTTTATTTGAAAACGTAGTTTCGCAATTGAAGTAAAGATTCTGCTAGTACAAAAAAAAATTGTCATTTTATAACGCTTAGTATGATATTTTGCAAAAAATCCGTTTCCAAATATTCAAACTTCTTTCCAAATACCAAAGTGTACTTTTGTAATGTAACCTATGTTGTTACTGTACGCGAGCTGCAACTTTAGTATAAGTTTTTTTTTAAGTGTTTTCCAATGGCCGTCTGGGTGATCGCATTTTGCGCGTTCAAGTTCTAGAAGTGAGGACGAGATAAGACAGGGGTCTTAATAGGTCCTATTTACCCTAAAAGTTCCAGTTTTTGAGCTTGGTCCCTAAAATATTTTTTTTTTTTACAGAAATGGTCCCTGAAAGTCATTTTTTATCTCTAAGTTGAATTATTTTAAGTTTTTCAAGTAAATACGTATAAAATAGTAAAAAACATTTTTGGTAACCTAGTTATGGCAGTAAGTGTTCACCACATTCTATTACCATTTTCTTGTCTTAAAATTAAAACTGCGGTAGACGTAGAAATGTGCGTATGTTGTTATATGACATAATGCTTTCACGTCTGCCATGAAGTTATTTTTAACAAATTTGTTTGGCTTTTGTGATTCAGTCGTGTCACTACGTTCTTGTCTTTCGTTATTTTAGCAGTTTTTGCAGCCGCCATCTTCAGTTAGTCTATTGACCAACTTATGATGAAGATGGCAGTTTTTTTTCTCAAACAGTGGCGGCTCGTGGATTGTTTCCAGGTGGGGCTGCAGTTGCCAAGAGCTGTACAGGGTTGTGCGCTGGTTGACTCTACAGCCACTGACACGCTGATGTGCAGGTGCCCCTTACTACTGAGTGGTCACAACACATCTAGTAGCCGGCAAATATTTCATGCTCGTTGATCTACGGCGCGTTCATCAAGAGACTGTATGCAGCCCCACCTGGCAACAACCCACGAGCCGCCACTGCTCTCAAACATTCATATAGTTAATGTGCTCAGTTTCCAAAATATTTTATTGTTTTCTTTCCCAGTGCTCAGTGTAGTTCAAGTGCATACTGGAAATCTTTACCTACAATATATATATATATATATATATATATATATATATATATATATATATATATATATATATTACAAAATTCGAATTTTGCTTATCTGGCCTGTGGGTTCAGAATTTGTATTACTTTTTTTTGGTCCCTATAATCATCCCTATTTTAGACTTTGGTCCCTTATTTGGTACGTATTTGAAACGTGCGTGGTCTCTATGTCCCTAATATTTGTACTTGAAGTTGTTGAGACCCGTGTAAGGACGACACAGCGCACACATCACGCCTTAACCTAGCCTCTAGACGCAGGTCACTGAACTAGTGTGTAGTCTTCTCCCAGACAACTAGCCTCTATAAGACATTCAGTGCTCACCCTATCATTCCATGACGTAATATTAAGGTTGTTCAAGAGCGATAAAATAATTATTTTATATTTTAATGAAATATTGTTAGTTTTGTAGACTATACTTGTTAGTACAGTTTGCTCTTACGAAACAATTTTAGCTGTCATAGTTTTCTCATAACGGTGCGTCAATTTCAAAATTTGCTTCTTCTGCTGCCATGCAAATAATGAAAACCAACTGACCTACTTGAATAAAATAATTCATTGTGATATTACATCCCAAGAGCTATGCAATGAAGTATTTAAAAGACAACATAATATTTTGAATTTTTTTAAAAAATCACAAATGTACAGGAAAAAAGTTCCAAATTCAGCAATTTTTAAAAATACAGTAAGAGTTCACGGGATGTTTTTAAAATGTTTCATTACGTAGCACATGACATGTTATTTCACTATGAATTATTTCACTTACGTAAGTCAATTGGTTTTCACTATTTGCATGGCAGCAGAACATGCCAATTTTAACTTTGACGAACCGTTGTGAGGAAACTATGAGAACAAAAATTGTTTCGTAAGAGGAAACTGTGCTCACAAGTATCGCCTACAAAACTAACAATATTTCATAAAAATATAAAATTATGATTTTATCGCACTTGAACACCCTTATAAAGGAATATTGTACACGTCCATACCTTTTAAATTATACTGCGCCTTTATTTACATACAAAAAAAAAGGACCTAAACACTCCCTCTTTCGCATATTTGGTCGCTAGAAAATATGCTGTGATAAGTAGTGGTAACTTCAAATGGGTACACACACGTGCTCGTGAAATGCTATTCCTATGCAGATATCACTCATGTGAGATGAGAAATGCTATTCCTATGCAGATATCACTCATGTGAGATGAGTACTTTTCGGATAATCTGATACACTATAAAAATAGTTCGTGAATTCGCAACACGTGCATATAGGAGCGCTAAGAAAGTAGGTATGGTATAATTGTTTCCCAGACATCCATGGTATAACCACAGATTACATAGTAATACAGACGTGAAATTACGTGGCGGATCTTTTGATGCGGGCCAACTTCGCCGCTTATTGGCTGTCCTAGGCTGTTGATACCAGCCCCGTGTATGTTTGGTTCCTGCATGTTACTGCAGGTTTCCTATTGGCCTGGATGCCGGCTAGCAGGACAGCTGCCTTACACTGATTGGCGGTAGGCGTCTCCGCCATGTTGCTGGCCAGCGAAGCGATTTTGCTGGTGTGTGTGACGAGTTCGTTGTTCTACTGGCTATTTCACTTCTGTATACCTAAATATTCTGTGGCACAACTCTCAAACTTTTTATAAGCAGTCAAATGTATACTAAAGTTACCAGACTTGTATTGTAACGAGTGTAAAATTTTTGCATATTTACAAGGCGGAAGTATGGTAACTTCTATACTGTGTTTAGTGTGAGATGCTGCGTCACCGCTCTTGTTAACAATAATCACTTTGGTTTAGTAAACGAAAGATAACTGGCAATGTTTCCTTATAGAAACGTTAAATTTTACTATTATAACTTATCATAGGATGAAATCGGCACTGGCAGTTATTCAGTGTTTATTATCTGGCGAGGGAGAATTTTTATCTTAAAATTTAAATTAGCTTTATAATTTCATAGTTACACTTTAATTTTTCTAATACAATGCATGTTATACAATGTAAAGTAATTAGCTACGCCCCTATTCAGGTTTTCCCTGTTAAATCTTGGCAAATTTTTAATTAGAAAGGAATTAAGAAAAAGTTATCAAAATAAGTGACACGAGCTCTTTCTTCTTAAACATTTGAGGACGTTTTTTTTTACAGTGTAACGGCCGAAGAAGTGCACAACGCACGGCGGCCTGGGCAAACAAAATGTATAATTCTTTCCACCAGAAATCACTAGCTCTTCCAATCATAATAAGGTTTACTGCGATACCACACGACTGAGACTTACAGTAAAATCAAGAGAGCATGGCCAAACGTGGCGGTTGTATATAGGCTACCTACCAGTTCATAGTTTTTTTTTTTTTTTTTACTGTGTAAGATGAATAGTGTTGGTGGTAAACGGCTTATACGTGAGGTGAGGTGTGAGCGACGACCTTGGCGGACCAACCAGTCAGCTGGCAAGGTGACTCGCCTTATCAGCGTGGTGAGGCGAGCTGATAGCTAGTATACCCCTCCTACCCCCCTCCCCCATACACACAGCTACACCACCTCTTAAGTCTGGCACGGGATACATCCACGGTCTCCGCGTTCCGTAAACTTTGGTAACCCCTTCAACCGAAGTGCTGAAATACCGGGGTTAATTTGGTCATTTGCAGGGTTGCCCATTCTAAATATTAGGTTTGTTGTCTTTTGGTGAATAAATAGATAGTTGAAGCGGAGTGTTCGAATAAATTGCTTCCATCCATCTAGTTAACATTTGAAACAAACCTTCGAGAAAATGTTTTTCGTTAAAATCAGTTGCCCCTGTCTGTAGGCTAGGATGAGGTGTCTGTGGTGGATTTTGAAACATTTTTTTGGGTGGGGGGCACCTTATGTGAGTTTATGGATTGTAAATAATACCAACCATCTCAAAAGAGCGGTTGTTTACTGTTACAGAACATTAAAAATAACGTACATACAAGTAGGACACATTAAATGTACTCCCTTTGTTTTTTTTTTCAGACAGATGCCAATAACTAAAAGGTTTTTTCAACAAATGCTTTAAAAACATTTGTGGCAATGTGCAGCTACACGATGCACAACACTGTGGTTGAGGTTTTTAAAATAATTCTCCATTCGTCAGCAATGTATGTATGTATATATTCGTTTTGGCTTATTTGCATGACTAAAAAGTGGTACTTTTGGGGAAGAAATATAAAAAACTGTTCAGAACATTGATACGAAAACATTCAGCTACAAATCACGACATATTATTGTTAGAGAAGGTGATATATCGCGGGAAAAGTTGACTGTTTGCTAGGCTTCAGTGTATTTTATTCATTTCCGATGCTTTTATTTCGTTACTGGCGAGTCCCTATTTGACTAGGACAATGGTAATTATTGTGAACTACTACTGGACGTCTGTGATTCGTCTGTAAACAACTAGACTGTGCCACATAACCGCTGGCCAATAATACATGACGCAGGACGCTACAGTGATTTGCAGAATACGCTGGCAGAAAACATTATCGCGGTAAATCACCTTCTCTAATTATTTTCTAAACTGTGGAGCAAAATTTTGGTATGAGTATTACGTAGCAATTAAAATATATTTTCGAAATAACTGCAGAACTAAGGAACAAGCCCTTTAATACGTCCCTGATTGTGACGCGCGTCAAGGTCGCCTTTAGTGCTTCCGCATTTCCGTTGTTGGAAAAACGTTCGGCCAGGCTGCCAACTGTGGCATATTTTCGTCGCTGCGCAGCTCGTCGTGGAAACTACAAGCACACGTCGCACGCCTTATTGGTCAGACGACACCGCGCCACGCGACTTTCACTAGTTCTTGTTTTCAACGTGGCCGGCAGCGCTTGTGTTGAAGGTCGGTGTCTTCGCTGCACGCCTGGAGCACGTGTTTACTAACACTCGCCACGAGCCAAACACGCTAGTCTATTCCTACACACACACTCGCTGCTTATACATATTTGTAGAGGCAGGGAATTATTGGAAAAGATTTCTGCAGCACTTTGTTTCAGTGCCTTACGTGCGCACCTGCATCTCTGCTTTGTGGTCAGTGATTGGATGCCGTAACACCCAGCGTCTTGATGTTAAACCCGCAAATCACAGACGTGTTGTTTCAAAGTTATCCTTGTACTGATTGGCTCAGTCAAATGCATAACGACTCTGCACAAAAACACTGTCAATGGACGACTTGAAGTACACGCTCCCTGACGTCACCGCAGGGAAAAAGTACTGTGCGAAACAAAGCTTGTTTACAAACGTGCTGATTTGTTAGTTGATAATTGCAGAAAGCAAAAATGTTGCGCATTCATAGATTTGCACGCAAGGGTAAAAAATATTAGTTTAAATTTCATGGTTAAGAATAGAGCTGCCAAGTATTACGGATTTTGCGTAATTATTACGGATTTAGACATCGTATTACGGGATTACGGATGATTTCTAGTTTATTACGGAAACTGGAATTTGTTGCATCGTAACTATAAAAAATCGTATTTTTGAGTGATTGCTACGTGCATGCATTTGTAAACATCGTGTGATTGCGCGTGCGCATAATTCTCGGTAGCATGTATTTGTTTTAACATAATTATGGTATGGACCTTTGTCTTTTTTACGATAAAACTAGTACATTTACTTAAACTACGGTATTAGTTCGTAGTTTATACGTGGCACGATAATTTTAGTACGTTAGTTTGGCTAGCTTGTATTTTTTTTTCGTTCGCAAGCAGTTTTATTTATCTATACGTTTTTGTCTTGCGAATGAAGATGTATTCGTTGGCGTGAATATTTTGGTTAAAGGAAATTGTATGTTATTTCGTGACGTTTGTAAAGATAAAACGTGTGGTGAAAAGAAGCAGAGCGTAGTAAATAAAACCACCGACTTATTCAGCATTTTCGACCCAGCATTCAGAAAGATTGACCATGTGTAACTTCTTCGAATGTAGCCGACCGCCGCTCGTTTTGTAATGAATATGCGTGTGATTGTTCAATTGTACGTGGCGGTTTTTGTAACACACGAAGAAACGAGTGTAACAAATGCTGTGCGGTTATAGTTAGTTACAATGTAATTAAAATAGTTTGGTTACAAATCAGTGTGAAATACGCATGCATCCAGAAGGCCTAAGTGAACCGAACTATTTGTTTGAATGCATTCACAATCTTGCTAACCTATTGTAAGTCACTTCTACTACTGGTTAAGAAGCTCAATGTTACTAGTTTGGCAAGTGACAATTTCTGCTG
>PNEQ01010704.1:24971-45330 GCA_003012365.1 Medauroidea extradentata
TGGAATTTACCTTAGGCCTACCCCTAGTAATTGAGCATCCTTGTCATATGACCTAATAAACCTGATCTGACTTTCACAGGCTACTTTACAACTGCCTAAAATTATGTAGGTTTTTAGTTTAACATAGTTTACCGTCAGCAATAGATTATTCTGAAATTTGTGTAGAATCATGCTACCAGATTCTGAAAATATTGCTGCAAAATTTTTTTTGCAGTAATGCAGTATGTGTAAATATATATTGTTTCAGTGTTTTTTCTTATGCACATAATAAGCACATAGATATTTGGTTATTTAACTCATATTATTGTGTTGGTTAAATTTTGTGTGTTTCTTAGGTTTTGGAAACAATTTTACCGCGCCTGATTTACGCGTTTTATTTTAATTTAACTGCCATTACTGATAAGTGTGATTGGAGGTTGGCAGCTCTGATGATACGCAAATACACAAGATTAACGTTTACCTGAAAAAAAAAAACGGCAAATTCCTAAGAAATAATCAATTTCTTGACGTACATCTCATCCGGGACATTTGACGCCAAACAGCTAAATGAAGGTTTTGTTCGGCTGCGGTATCCATGGAGATAGGAATTGTATCCCACACCTGACTGAAGCTCCGCCTCTTTTCAAGTCGTCAATAGCCATAAAGTTGAGCTGCAGGTGTGCACGTAAGACACTGACCCAAAGTGGGGCAAAAATATTTGCACCAAAAATTCCCGTCCCTACTTATTATTGTAGGTGGAGATGATGGTTTATCGCGGGAAAACTTGACCGTTTGTTGGGTTTCAACGCACGTTCAGCTTATGAAAAGATAACTGACTTTCACTTGTTCGCAGATCAGTTGCCCTGTTTGACTAAGCCAATAAGAATCCCGCTATTGTTATATGTGGTGACTAGAGATGGTGAAATTTCGCGAATTCAATGGCCTGCATGTTAGAATCAAATATCCTATGTTTACTCAAGTCCCGCATTTTCGTTCATTGTCTTCTGTTCCACTGAGTAGCAGCTAGTGGACAAATGGTGGCGAGTTGAGTATGCATAGGATATTTGATTCTAACATGTAAACCTACGTCATGTCACCATCTCTGATGATGCCTGTTATTGGTCTGCAGACAGGTATGTTGTGTCACACGTACATCACCCAATCATACGTGTTGCAAGAAACTACTGTGTTTTCAAAGGTATGTTGGCACCAAATATTTTCGCGATATACCATCAGCACTAATTATAGGATAAACCGACCATACATCATGATATATCTTAAGAGGGGGTGGTACATAATTCAACACTAAAAGCATTAATCTAACTGTAGGTTTCTTGAAGCCAATTTACGAAAATTTAGCAATAGCAATTCCTAGACAATAGTTTTAGCCAATGTTTTAAACACAATAGTTATATATATATATATATATATATATATAAACGCTGAAAACATTAATTAATTTCTACCCTTTTTTTCGAAGCCAATACGGACAAAATGCTCAATGACAATCCTAGATAATGATATTTGCCAACTTTATGAGTAAATATTTATCCTGAATTACTAATTCGTTACGCGTGATCTCTTGCGCCGCAGTTAAATGCACGAGGTTCCGGCGTCAGATATTGTGCCTCAGTAGTTCGTAATACTGGAAACAATTTTTTTCGAACGTATGCTAAAACTATTGTCTAGTATTGCTATTGTTTAATTTTCGCAAATAGGCTTCAAGAAACCTATAGTTATAGACTAATGCTTTTAGCGTTGTTTTATGTACCACGCCGTCTTACTGTAATGTGTAATAGTTGGACAGTGTTTGGTAATATTAACAGTTACGAATTCGAACCCTAGGAGGTTGTTCAGGATGCAAGATAGACTGCTGTAACCACGTAGGAATAAGGGAATGTCTCCTAGGCGCTGAGCGAGCCTGACAACAGAATGGCGGTACAGTCTGTTCAGGATGAACTCAGCACTGCTTACAATTTTCTACGAGTAGGGATAGGAAAATTTCACGTGTTCAGTGACCTGAATGTTAAAATATACTGTCGTGTATATACTCAAGCCCCAGCCATTTGCCTAAGGCCTCGCTCGTTAGTTTTGCAGTGATTTCGAAAATATTTTTTTAAATGCAAATTAATTAATACATCAAAAATTCATTCTTACCGTTAACGCTTATATATCATCGTTTGTATCAGAATTTTTCTGTTGCTATACACCAATCGGATTTTTAGATTTTTGCCCCTGAAATATCACATATTTCGTTGTCAAAATAAGCCAAAATGAAGCGAAATATTTTTTTTACTATTAAACGGTACATTATTAAAAAAAAAAATGCTCTGGAAAAATTAGGTATCGTATGACTGTAGACAGTCTCAAATTTTTCAAAGCATTTGGTTAAACAATATTTGAGTTATTTGCAATTGTTTGAAATAAATGAAAGCTCATGGCCTTAACTGCTACTTACTGGAACAACACATATTTAAAGAATGAATGGGGCTTGAATATGCATAGGAAATTGGATTCTAACATGCAGGTCATTGAGGTCTATGAGTAGAGACAGGAAAAATTCCTGGATTCACCGACATGTTGGCTAGCCTCCCAGAACATGTGTGTATTCAAGCAGACATTATCTGATCAATGGCTGCTCGATGACGCAGTGATATGGGCCTGCATTTAGTTGCTTCTGTACTATTGGCTAAGCTACTTACAGCAAGTGTCAAATAAGTCACGGGCCAATTGTTAAAGTGGCACGAACTTACAGTTGCTGGAATTATAGCTTGGAGCAAAAAAAAAAACAACGTGAATTTTTCAGGTCTCTATACATGAGCCATTATGCCGCAATTTTTACTATTTTAAATTCGAGAACTTCAATATAACTAAAAACTAGAATAAACATTTCACAACTCTCAAAAGTTGACTTGTACAGCCCCAATGAATACGTTTTTTTTTAAATTTAATTTTATTTTTATTTTATTTTTTTTTTTTTTAATTTCATTGGATTGTGTTCATACGCCATTGCTCGTGTTTAGCTGATCAAACCTGTGTTGAATGACATATTGAAAAATACAAAGTAATTGGTTACGAATTATATCTTGATTCCTCAAATTGCGATTTTGCCGTATGTACAGAATCCAATAAAATTTAATTGTAAACTCCAATAGCAACAAACATTTTAAAATCTCAATACATTTGTTGTTTATTACAAGTATTGGGGAGTGCTCAGTATAAAGTGTAAACCGCCTATACCAGAGGGGTGTAACGGCATCAAGCGAGGACGAAAGTGTTTGGAAGGGAAAAGGGGGGGGGGTGTTTGCAGCCCCTAGCAACAGAGGTTTACGACGGCCGCCCCGGGATGTGCGCGCAGTTTGCTAGCGACGACACAAGTGTTGTGGCCGCGCGAGATCTCGCCCGGGGTTTATTCCATCTGTTTTTACGACATGCGCGAGGAGGTGAGGGAAGAGTGTATAGTGGTTGGGGAGGGGGGAGGGGGTAGTGCTGTAAAAATAACCCCGGGGCTGGCCCCAGTCGCAGCCAGCTGACCACGGGCCGGCACCCCCCCCTCCCCCTTCAAAACTCCTTTCCAAAACCATTCCGTCAACCCTTTATACGCGCATTTCTCTTCCCGGGTTCCGTATCGATCTATGAAGCTTCTTTCTTGTCGAGTGATCACTGACAAGATGCATTTATGGATCGATGGCTCGGCGGGAATCTTGTCCCGTTGTGAGGTGACATGTGATGCGCGCCTCAAGGTCGCCCTTATAGCTGTCTGTGTCACTTCTGCCTGCCTTAAGAGGGCGTGGTACATAATTCAACGCTAGAAGCATTCATCTATAACTGTAGGTTTCTTGTAGCCAATTTGCGAAGGTTAAACAATAGCAATCCTAGACAATAGTTTAGCCAACGTTTTAAACAAAATAGTTTCCAGTGTTACGAACTTCTGAGGCACAATCTCTGATGCTAGAACCTCGTGCATTTAACTGGGGCGCAAGACATCACGCGTAACGAATCACGGTAGTAATTATGGATAAATATTTACTCATAAAGTTTGCAATGAGTATGTTATCCGTATTGGCTTCGAAAAAAGCGTAGAACACAATGTATGTTTTCAGCGTTTATTTGTCTACCACCATCTCTTTAGGACGTGATCCATCATTTCTACTGTTAGAGTGCCGCCATGTTGATGTCTCTGTGACGTCATTGGACTTGTTATTGCGTGTCTGTTTCCTCTTAACTCTACAGCAACTCACGTTTAATTCGTGAGATTGCGTTAAATCCAGTTGTTTGTGTAATAAGAATGAGTATGGCTGGGACTCCGAATAGTTGTGTGTCTATAGTAGCTCCTTTGTGTACCATTACAATTCCATTTACTCCAAATACAATATTTACTACAGTACGTGTGACAATACGAGACGGACTGCATGGTTTCTTAAAAAAAACGAAACTTGAAAGTGTCTCTTATCAGCGACAAAATTGCAGGGCTTGGTGGAAGAAAGGTATATCCCACATTTATAAAATTCTGAGAAAAATAACAGTAAAGGTTTCTATGACTTAATGAAGGTTGATGATTTTCAGCCGTGTGTTACGAATACACTACACACATTGAGAAATTTGAAGAACGCTTTAATAATTTCCATTGTAAATAAATATTTATTGTTTTTTTTTTCCTGAGAAATTGACAAAGTGGTATAGACCCTTCTTCCACCAAGCCCTTCAATTATAGTTCATGTATGCAATTGTTATTTCAGTATATTGTATACCGTATTACACGGTATACATGAAATAAATAACATATTTTAAGTAAGTTTAAGCAGACATCAGTAGTGTGCTTTGAGCAATTTTGGCTAATATTATAACGACCCTAACTCTGCACACGGCTCGGCGCCCAAGACAGGCGGCCACCTAAGACCTCGTTATTTAGTTTCGCAATGGTTTCCAAAATTAAATTTAACGAAAATTAATACACATTTCAAAAATTCATTCTTACAGTTTTAACACTTATATATCATCGTTTGTATCTGAATTTTTCTGTTGCAATATACCAAACGGATTTTTAGATTTTCGCCCCTGAAGTATCACATATTTTTCTGTCGAAGTAAGCCAAAATACATCATTTTAAAAAACGCCGTGGCAAATTTGTGTATCGTATGACTGTACACTGTCTCAAATTTTTTCAAAACATTTGGTTAAAAAATATATGTTATTTGCTATTGTTTGAAATAAATGAAAGACCGTGGCCTTAATAATGGTTTTGTGAGCGTTAAACATAGCTTTACGTATACTGCAATCTGATTGGTCGGTTGTGCTAAAAGTTCAATTTATTGAACTTTACAGCAACACTGATAACAAGCACCGGAAGTGAAAATTGAAATGCTTCCGTGACGAACACCGGTCACTGCAACATCGACTTCTATCACCAACAGGCAGTTCTGCAATTAAGAGTGCGCGGTAGATAAATAAACGTTGAAAACGATTTCTACGCTTTTTATCGAAGCCAATATGGATAAAATACTCAAATACAATCCTAGATAATGATATTTGCCAACTTTATGAGTAAGTATTTATCCAGAATTGCTAATTCGTTACGCGTGATCTCTTGCGCCGCAGTTAAATGCACGAGGTTCGGGTGTCAGAGACTGTGCCTCAGAACTTCGTAACACTGGAAACTATTTTGTTTAAAACGTTGGCTAAAACTATTGTCTAGGATTGCCATTGTTTAATTTTCGCAAATTGGCTTCAAGAAACCTACAGTTATAGGTTAATGCTTTTAGCGTTGATTTATGTACCTCGCCCTCTTAAGGGGTGATATGAGTAGCCCAGATTTTATTGACGATTGAGTGTTCTAGCCGTCCGCTAGATGTCGTACCTGTACATACCTCTTAAGGCTCGGCATCAGTCGCCATATTGAATTATTTTATTTTTCGCTCTTATGAAATTCAGAGAAGAAAAGTGTGTTACATTTGTTACTATAATATCAATTCTATTCACATTGCGCTACAATAAAAGCATTGAAGTTGAACTTTTAACGTATATTTAAACCGTAATCAGTCGAGAAAATTAATAAAAAAAAATGCTCGACTGATTACGGTTTAAAGATACTTTAAAATTCAACTTCAATGCTTTTATTTAGCGCAAGGTGAATAGAATTGATATTATAGTAACAAATTTAACACTTTTCTTCTCTGAATTTCATAAGAGCGAAAAATAAAATAATTCAATATGACGACTGATGATGGGCCTTAATAGTTAGTGGATGCTAGCTGTATTTTTTTTTTTTTTTTTTTACGTTCAGGGCACGGAAACGGTGAAGGCGATAAGTCGAATATAACACGTCCGTCAAACACATCATCGCCTCTAGGCGCGAAGGACTAGACTAGCTGCAGTGTTTTCGTAGAAACTGTTTTTCAACGGGAATTAAAAGTGACATCCCTATTGTTTTATTTGTGGAAAGTATGCGGTAAAGTCCAATGCAGGGTTCTATGATTTAGTTTTACGATTATGACTGATATTTTCTCAGCTAAAGCAACGTGAAAGAGTCATTTTTAGCACTTTTAGGAGCTTGGAAAGCATGTTTTTTTTTTTTTTAATTAGCTGACGGTATTTTTAAAATCATAGGTACACGGTTTGAAGCATGTCATGTTTTCGTAGATAAATGCATTGGAAACAATTTTAATAATTATACAAGAACTTATACTTTACGTACCACGTTACAGCACGTCTCGCGTGCCAAGTCCACTAACTCTTAATAGTGGGTGATAGCCGCCATCTTGAATTTTTGTATTTTGTGTCATAACTTTTCTTTTGGGTAATTTTTTGGAACTTTAACCTTACCGCAGAATACAATACATATTGATATAATTTTAAAAACCATAAATCTTATTTTCCGTTACTGTTGTTACAGATCGAATTGCAGTTAAGAAAACAATAACACAATGGTAACCAATTAGCGCCAACAACATGAACAACCACCATCAAGTGTGCCAACCAAAATTTAATGAACAAAAGACAGTAGAAAACCCAGGCAACCTGTTATAAGAGTGTAGTTGTTCGTAGGACGGAGTATAGGAAGATTGCAGGCGCCCAGTGTGGTAGCCCTGCTGGCCAGGCGGGTGAGGGTGGTCAGGTTGGGCAGCCTTGACGCGGGAAGGTCAGAGGTGACAGTACGGTGACCTACACAATGCCCCTGGGTGCGCCCGTACACTCGGTAAACATTTATATAAAAGTTACAAAAATACATATTTTAGTTCCCATACAACATTGGTTTTGAATTATCAATCTCGTAATTATCCACTACTCCAACCCCGTTTGTGTCTTCAGACAGATGCTACTAAAATGGAAGAAATCTTTCGTTTTGTCAGCAGTAGCTATAATGATTAATAGATAAGTGATAATTATTTCTTAATGTAGTGCCCGTTACGATTCATGTAGTGAATTAATATAAGTGGAGTATGGGAATTATTTCTTATTTTAAAGTAATGGAAAATGCTATTAATTACATATTTTGAAGCGTGATGCCATTACAAATTGTAATATCAACTAGAATAATAAAGAATATAACATTTTAAAGCTCAACATTCTGAAGTAGTGCACCTCCCGAACTTCGTAACGCGGCTGCGATCTGGCAACAGCGCGCGCCGTACGCTCTCTACTGCAATCTAAGGTTGGGATGCTCTGTACTTCTACTAGCAAACATTTTTATGGGGTTCAGTTACATGGCCGGTGTAACTGCGTTATACGTCGTTCGGGATAAAGTCAGCACTAAAGATTTAACCTTTGAATTTAATCACTAGCTGTTACTGCATATAATCTAACATTAACAATAGTTACCTTTATCCTTGTAAGGTTGGCAGCGAATTTCCTGATATAGTTCCCTGTAATTTCATATTTTAATGCAACAATACGAAAATAAAATCCACTGAAAACAACATATTATTAATTCAAATAATTAATAAACTATTTTCTATTAAACAATTTATCTTACACGCGCAAACATCAAGTGACGTGTCCAGAGAGGTTAGATATTTCCCCTCGTTAGACGTTACACGCGGAAAGATACGAATTGGCTGAAAAAATAACTTTAACAGGGCTTTTTTGAGTGCTCACTTTATGCGGAACCGCCTATACAAAAATTACAAAATCCACGCATGTTTTCGTGTTCACAATGAACCAACATAAGAAAATAAACCCCTTCCATAAATAAATAGAAATGGTGACACTGAATTTACCTACGTAGCTAAAAACGAATGACCTTTCGTACAACTTTATTACAAAACGTACTGTTCAGATTGATACGAAACTAACAGCTAAGGAACGGAAAAATTCATTTTACGACAAGCTAGAATCTAAACCTCTGTGAATTTTTCTACGATTTTAAATCTAACTGTCCTGGTTGGTTTATTGGGTAGAGCGCTCGCCTCCCACTAAGGCGATCCGGGTTCGATTCCCGGCGGGGTCGGTCCGTGGATTTTCTCATGTGGGAATCGTGTCGGACGATGCCGCTGGTCGGCGGGTTTTCTCGGGGGTCTCCCGTTTCCTTCCGCCCCTCCACACACACATCATGTCACTCCTCACCAGCGCTGAAGACCTAGATGTTATCTGTTGACCAAAATATCTTCACTTGTAAGGCGAGCACTCAGCAGAACTTTTAATTTACTAAAAATATGTTTTAATGGGCTTATATATGTTAACTTTGAGATTTTAAAACATTTGTACTGGTTTTTAGTTACATGGAAGTTTTCATATTAAAAATAGTAAATATAACTGCGAAACGGCCAAAAGAAAACTTATGCAGTGCTCAATTTATCGTGAATGGCCTATATCGTGTGTTCACTTTAAACTGAGAACTTTTAAGGTCGTTGGACCTGTAAAATTTCATGTTTTTTTGTACATGTGCCAAACACTGTTCAACTTTTGTACATCAGATAACTCGTCATTTCCCCAAATAAAAAAAAATTAGGCCCCATAGTTTTTGCACTCTCACTCATCAAAGTCACAAAATGGCCATTGTGGTGTAGGCAAAATCAAAATAAGTAATAAACTAATGAATTCGAAATTACAGGAACTGAAAGTCAGTGTATCATTGCATTTTATGACATGTCTGACAAAAGTTAATTTTGAAAATTTCAATAGTAGCCAAAAGTCAAAGTCATAGAAAAATTTACTCATTTTCATCAATTTTTTAAAAAAAATACGAAACTGTATCGTTTTCTGTTCACAAAAGTGTCTTGAAGTAGTTCACATCATTAATTATCATTGTGAATTATCTTGTTCCTGCAAGTGAATTATTTTTTATTACCTTGGCTACACCGCAGCTGCCATTTTGTGACTTTGGTAGGTGATTATCCTAAACTATGAGACCAATTTTTTTTTATTTGGGGAAATGACATGTTATCTGATGTGTAAAAGTTGAACAGTATTTGGCACAAATATAACATTTTGGATTTTTACGAGTCCAACGTCCTTAATACCCAAAATATTTGGCCAAATATGTTGAGTTTTGAGATTGTGGGGAATGTTTGCACTGGTTTTCTGTTCCAAGGTAGTTTTCATGTCATAAGTATTAAAGATGATTGCAAAATGATTGAAAGAAAAATTTAAGCAGTGCTCATTTGATCGTGAACAGTGTATGAATGCAACCGAGAGACATTTAAGCCAGTAGATAACGAGGATCTTC
This sequence comes from Medauroidea extradentata, assembly GCA_003012365.1. Classification (NCBI taxonomy): domain Eukaryota; kingdom Metazoa; phylum Arthropoda; class Insecta; order Phasmatodea; family Phasmatidae; genus Medauroidea; species Medauroidea extradentata. Next base: position 34,615 of record PNEQ01010704.1, read on the forward strand.
CAAGCCCTGTCTGGCTGGTGCGAAACTGTATGCTCGCTTGGCTAACATCTCTAGAGCCACTTAATGTGTATAAGGAGAAAATTGTACGAACATGTTGCAGTGCATTATGCGCACATATGCAGTTTTGCTTCGTGGTCGTTGGCAGAATGTCGATGTATAGAGGTGTCATTTGACTGTGCCAATCAGAGCAAAGTTACTACGACGCCTGTGATTTGCGGCCGGAACCCCAAGACAATAAGACTGTCCTTATAAACATACAATCACCAAATATTCAGTGACTAGCGATCAGGCACTAGGCGAACACGTCATTGTAGTCCTTATGGCTGCTTCGCAACACACACACCAGGGCTTGGTACATAATTCATTCTATAGTCTGTTCACTTTAATCTGAGCAAACACTTTTAGTATAAAAAAACTGTTATTTTATTTGTGCTTGATATGTTGAGTTTGAGACAGTTGAAACGTTTACACTGTTTTTTTTTATTCCAGGGATGTTTTCTTAAAAAAAAAATGCTAAAAATGGTTGCAAAATTATTTTTAAAAAAGTAAAGCAGCAATTACTTTATCTTGAACAGTCTATAGAAACATCAGTACGAAATTGTAGGTTTCTCGAAGCCAATTGGTTAGATTTAACAAGTAAATAAACAGCAACCTTAGACCATAAGTTTTAGCTTTCTGAACAAAAATTTTTGTCGCTTACCTTATTTCTGAAGAGGAATCTCTTACGCCGAAATCTCGTACATTTCATTGCTGCGCAGTAGATCACGCTTAACAAACGCATCATTCTGGGCATCTAAGATTATTTTCTAGTTTTGTATTTTTAAGGTTAATTCTACTACAGGTTAGAAAGATCAGTGTATTAGTTTGAAAAGGGACAATATCTGCTGATTTTTCAGCATGTACCGGTAAATGGTGTAAATCGACCAATCACATAGCTTCCGTGTTTATAAAGTTACATGTAGTTGGTGATTTAAAATCCGAAATTGGTTGTCTTTCATTTCTAAAAATGAATTCTCTCTTTGCCAATCCTATTTAAATTTTATTTTAGTATGGTCTAGTATTGCATTAGACCCGTTGAGAGCAGTGCAACTAGCTACTAATTTCTTTTCCTGTGCGAAAATCTCCCATAGAAACATGTTTTATTTCGAACATTAATGGGGTGGTTTCCTTAAAATAATGCTTTTGGTTAAATTTCTCCTTAACATAAATTATTTGTTAATTATTTAAAAGTAAAGCCATGTAGGAAAATAAGGAACATGTTAACAGACATTTTAAGATCATATTTGTTTGTGTATATGTATACATGTATTAATACATGTGGACAACTAACAATGGCAACAAAAGTGACATTTTGGCACCATCTGTTATCTATGGACTGATTTAACTCCAAAAACATCAAGAACACCTAACCTGCATTTTGTTGTCTATGGGCACACGTTGTTTCATATTATATAAAATCAACTTTAATGGTCAATATCTTGGAAATATGTTTTTGTTGGTTGGTATGTTGTTGCATAACTACGTCCATATGTATATATGTATTAATACATTTGTCTATGTGTATATGTAATGGTTTTGTCCGTGTAGTCGTAATGTTTATGTCGTAATTTGTAAATTAATAACTAACCGATTTCAGTCTCACAGCAGTAAATATAGTAACAGTCAGCTCTCTTAAATTTTAAACGATTCTGTTCAGTAATGCTTTGTGCAACTACTGGCTCTGAATTTAAATATTAAGGCATAAAAGTTAATTACAAATAAGAAACCACAAAATCAATACACCTAGTAAGTAAACTACCTCCTTTAGTAGTATTCATTATTCGTAGTACTGTATGCCTGGACAGTGGAAGGCTACAGGGAAGACGTCGTCAACCTGGTCGTAAGGTCGAGTCCCGGGTGTCGATCGAATCCCACACTCGCCTTTATGGGCCCCCGCGCCGCATAATTCCGCGGAATACGTTCCCTTCGCATTGCGATTCAGCGACCTACTTTAGTTTTATCGCCGAGAAGAATCGTCACGAGTCCCTACATTGCTACCACCCTGCTGCAGTGAAAATATATGAGACGAGAAAGATACTTCTGTTTCCCAGGTAAGCTGCAGTAGTGCAGTGTACTTTTATAGAGATAGGCGAATTTTATGCAGTACCATATTGGATCAGTTTTTTTCCGTACTGGTACCATAAAACATTAGTAACAGTTATTTTTATGACGCCTTTCTTCAATGATATTGACTGTTTGCGATAAAGTGAGCGTTTGTTATTTATGTTTTTCTTTTCAGTCAATAAAATTGTATTCATCTTATCTTACTAATGTAAACGTAGCAATGCAAGAAATAAACTATATGTATAGATTTCGTTGTAATTGTAAGGTCTCTGTAAAGCGTTTTTATTGTTAACTATCTGTCCTGGCATGTGTTGCAATGCCGGTTTTTCCTTCGTACCTCCTGCCCCTTAAATTGATTGGGTGCCCCGTTTCAACACCTCCCCATCCCTAATGTATAACTTTTTTCTTCACAGAAAGCTTACCTGGCGCACGCACTACTCGCCATAAGTTCCATCGTAATTGAATGAATAGAATACGATGTTATAAAAGACGAACAAACAAATTTTTATCACAAGATGTTGTCCTAGACAGCGACGAAAGTGCACAGTCTCTATATATACAACCTCATTGGTATAATATTTTTACTGTCGGTGGCAAAGACATATGGCATTAAGGTGTGGAGTGTTATATAAATTTCCGGTTTGAACATCTCCTAGAAATTACTGAAAAATTTTTGTTCCGTTCTGTAATTAAGGTGGCCCAAGTATTTCGTAGGTTTGACTTATTTTATATATAATGTATATACATATATATATATATATATATATATATATATATATATATATATATATATATACACACACACATTATGTAGGCCAAATGTGTTTAAGGAGGCAGTTCATTGAAAGTTTTATTGTTTTAGAATTTTTAATATTTGTTCGAGAAATTGTATGTTTTGTAGACATACATTGTGACTATTTTACTGTAATAACATTTTTTTAGCTTTCATAGTCTTTTTAAAATGGCATGACAAAGTTCAAATTTGCATATAACTGATTTTTTTTTACATTAATGGAAAAAGTCTTACTTATCAAACTGATATAATTCACACTGAATAACGATGGTTTAGGCTTATCTGATATAAAACAAAAACGTTTACAGTTAGAAATTCGGAAATTTGAAATCAAAATTAAAATAACTCGAGACAAAGTGGGAATGAATTATTTTTTACAATAAAAAAAATAGCCACAATGTATGTCTACAAAACAAACATATCTTCTACAAATATAACAATTATAAATACAATACAATTTTTTAGTGAACCGTCCCCTTATTAAATGATATTTTGTATTTTCGCGGAACAGCGTTAGTTTGAAGATGGTACTAGTAAGTACAGTTTTCTTCTACGATACCGGTTTATCTCGCAAAGTTTTCTCATAGTGACGTATCGAAGTCAACATTTGCATGCTACTCTGCCGTTCAAATAGTGAAATTCAATTGACTTAACTCAAATGAAATGATTGTGCACTGCGATTTTTTTTATTTATTTTTTTATTTTTTTTTAATGTTTGGTTATACAATCTGTGATATGTTATTTCACTGTGAATTATTTCATTTAAGTAAGTCAACTGGTTTTCAATATTTGCATGGCAGCGTAACATGCTAATTTTGACGTCGACGCACCGTTATGAGAAAACTATACGAGGTAATATTTTTCAAAAAAAAATGTATTCACAAGTATCGTCTATGAAAGTATTACAATATCGTAAAGACATAAAACTTTCATACTGGCCGTAAAATATTTGCGTTTTTATTTTAAAATAATTTTAACGTTCGTAAACCACTCGCGCAGAGGTTTTCGGTGAGTAAAATTATTTTATAATAAAATAAGATATTATCGTACTAAAAACTGTAAAAAATATAGTTTTCAATTGTTACGGATTTTGTGGTTTCAATCCCTTATTTTTTAAAATACCGTTTTTAATTTTTTGCTCGAAAGCAAAGTTAAGGGTGTTATAGTGCCGTTAAAATCGTAATTTTATATTTTAATGAAATAGTATTAGTTTTGTAGACAATACTTGTGAGTGTAGTTTCCTCTTACGATACAGTTTTACCTCTCATAGTTTTCTCATAACGGTGCGTCAAACTCAAAATTTACTTGTTACATTGCCATGCAAATAGTGAAAACCAATCATCCTACTTAAATAATTCACTGTGAACTTACATCCCACGAGTTGTGCAATAAAGCATTTAAAAACCCACAATGCCATATTTTGATTTTTTTTTTAATTCACAGAAGTACAGAATAAATGTACAAAAATTCGACATTTTTTAAAAAATATAAAAATAGTTTGCTGGATGTTTCTTAATGTTTCATTACGTAGCCCATAGTGTGTTATTTCACTGTGAATTATTTCACTTACGCACGTCAACTGGTTTTCACTATTTGCATGGCAACAGAACATGCTAATTATGACTTTGACGAACCTTTATGAGAGTACTATGTGAGATAAAATTGTTTGTAAGAGGAAATTGCACTCACAAATATCGTTTACAGAAGTAACACTATTTCATATGAATATGTGATTATAATTTTATCGCTTTTTAACACCCTTTACAAACAGTCAAGGTTTCCAGCGATAAATCACTATTCATCCATACACATATTGCGCTGCGGATAAATAATGTTAGCTTGACGGAAGAATAGGCTGATTTGTTCTGTATGTATATTCTTCTCACAGTCCCAAGTTACAAAAATTTACTTTTTACTCAGAGCCTCCAACTCTTTAGTTTGCTTCCTAAATTTATAGTTGAATCGAATGTTAATAATTGTATGAAATTAGCCTACAAATTAATAAACCACCACTGTTTTTACAATATTCAAGAAATTTAGGATGTTCTTATAAATGGGGTTAGAAAAGTTTGGATCATTGACTAGTAATTAGTAGGGACCCTGGTTTTTCGCGAAAAGAATTTTGCCCCACTTTGTTTCCGTGCTTTATGTGCACATCTGTAGTTCTGCTTCATGGTTAATGATTGGATATTTTAACTTTCACGGGCCTTGGGAATCTACCGGCAAATTACAGACGTGTGGTGTTGCAGGAACGTTATTGTAATTGGCTCAGTCAAATTATAGACATAGACACGCTGCCAATAATCATGAAACAGAATTGCATTTGTGTACGTAAGGCACTGAAACAAAGTGGGGCAAAATTCTTTTCGCGAAAAACCAGGGTCTCTAGTAATTAGGTGTTCTATGATGCATTTTATATTTTTTATATTTCTGTGTTTATCTTATGTAAAGTGTAATTTGTTTGTTTTTAGGTGACAAATTCCATATCCTTGAATACTGTGACTCATGTGGGCTCGACGGAATGATAAAGGAAATAAACTAAATGAAATGAAGTATGTGAGGTCATGAGCCGGGGAAGAGCGGGCGGAACACAGACACACAGCCACAGACAGGCAGTGACAGGCAGTCAGCTGGCGTCGTCTGGTCTGTGTTGTTGCGCGTGTCGGCCTGGCAAGTAGTGCGTGGCTGCTGTGACGTCACACACTGACGTCGGCGGAGAGCTGGGCGTCGTGACGCAACCTGCTCCGGCTAACGTCGCCACACCACGGTATAAATACTCCTGGCTCGCGCACCTCCGACACGCGTCGCTAGCTACTCTGCGGTATGTCCGCATTAAGGGTCTTCACGTGGCCAATATGCATAACAAAACTTAAAATTTAAAATCATATGTAAACAGGGCAGTACATTTTCTTTCGGAGTGGAAAGGAGGGCCGGTTGGTAGGCTGATGACAATATTCCGGTATATCTTTGGAACATATCATTTGTAATACTGTATTGGTATATCCTTTCTGTGACTTCTGATAATTGGTACCGTATACAGTTTCGTGTGATTTTGTGTTTCTAAGTGGTTCAAAATTTTTGTCTTGTACAGTTAAGAGCAATATGCTAAAATATTTATAAACTCACAACGAAGTCCTTTAGACTTTTTTTTTAATTACAATAAATAAGGTATATTTTCATCATTTTCAGAATTGTTTATAGGGACAAAGGAATTTCGCTGTGTGTTTTTAAATAATTTAGCATATGGCCCATCATATCTACTTTCAGCGTAAATTATTCAATTCAAGTAAGTCACCTGATTTTTGTTGTTCGTATGTTCCTGTAACTTACAAATTCTGACTTTGACGTGCCGCTATGGGAAAACTATGTGAGATAAAAAAGTTTTACAAGTAGAAAATGTAGTGACAAGTAACTTCTGTAAAACGAACACTATGTCATGCAAATATAAAATTATGCATTTTTGCCATATGAACGCCATACGTTCTACCAAAACTGTACATATCAATACCGTACAGCTCTATGCTAATAACCTTAGTAAAGGTTAGATAGCAAATGTGTTTGCTTATGGGAGAGTTTGGCAAAGGGAACATTTCTGCCGCTAGTTTCGCTGCTGTCGCTAAGGGACCAGAAAAATACGAAACTGTAGTAAAATTAAATTTAAACAGGCTTGGAATTGACAGAAGCCATTTTACTTAGTTTTAAAGTGAAAGTAAACCCATTTCGCGTTTTAAATTGTCAACGTCGTGTAACATAAAATTCAGGAAAGCTCCGTGATTGGTCTGTTTACAGCCCTTATCTTATGCCAAACTTTTTACACTGATCTTTCTAACATGTGGTAGAATTAATAACAAAAGGAAGTGTGCGAAAAAATAATCTAGTTCGTTGAGTTGGAACTATACAATACATTTATGTTAACATAAACGTTCTCTTTTTATAAGCGCAACAGTCTAGTTCTTTAATAACGTCTTTGGCACTGACGGGCAGTAGTGAAATCAGGGCTCACTAGTAATACCGGGATGCGCCGGTAGTCGACACTTGCGAGAGCCGATGTCGAGGACAGACGTTGTCATGTCGATGTGGTCGATGTCGTGTTGTCGAGACCAGGGACGTTGTTGGAAGGGAAACGGCATTGCTAGACACCTACGTTGTTTTGGGCACAATTTAGGACTCTAACAACCGTGCATTTGTGCCTCTCTTGCGATTGGCTCTTGGCTTATTTGTAGTGAAAGGAATATTTCAGGAGTTTCATGACTGTTCGTGTATACTCAAGCTTCAACCATTTGTCAGTTATCTGCTACTTATTGGAACAAGAGACAATGTACACATGGACGGGGCTTGGGTATTTGCCTAGGATATGCGGGCGTTGTAACGTGTGCGTTTGTGTCGTCCAGTGTGTCATCGTTCTGAGGTACCGACAGGATCAGCATTGCCACCGTGAAGTCCATAAGCTAGTGTTTGGTATAATCAAATATCCTATGCATACTCAAACCCTGCCTATTCGTTCATTGTCTGTTGTTCCACTGAGGAGCAGCTGCCTAGTGGACAAACGGTCGGGGCTTGAGTATGCATAGGATATTTGATTCTAACATGCAGGTCATTGAATCCGCGAAATTTCACCATCTCTAATCCAGGGTTGCAGAAAATGTATTTGGAGTTACTATTTCTCCAGAACACATTTTGACCTGAAGTTTTCCACCAAAGCCATTGCACACTTTTTAACACATTAAGGGGCATTTTGACTATGTTAAAAATTAATAACAACCGTTCAAAGCTTACCAAAGGACAACACGTGACAGCTCATTTACGTGCACGTGCAGATACTGATTTTTTTCTCAACAAAATTTCCCCCTGATGTATTCTGATTTCCCCCGAACTTCGTTCCCTTCGATCGGCCGTATTCTGCACCCCTGCTCTAATCTTGAGTACAGTAAAATGAATTAATTATTTACTTAATGTCGAAGGTGCCCGCCTAGGGAAACATCTCCTCGGCCGATCACTGCTGAACGATTCTTGTTACTGAACTCTACTGTGTTTGCCGAACTGCTGTGTTGCCGTGTTCAACCTCAGTTCAAACATTCCTGACCTATTTACCTCTCTATACCCCGCCCTCCTACCAAGGTCTTTCTTCTTCTCCTCTTGCAACTACAATTCGTGATTCCCCAATGCCCCTTGCCTGGTGTGCCGTTGTGCGCAGTTATTTCTGACGTAGCGTGCAGCGTCAGATGCGGCGCGTTCATTTCCCTGAGGAATGTGCAATCTGCTGGCGTATAAATACAAGCGCCCCATTTCCTCGGCCGCCGCCCAGACCTGCGCAGGGCAAGCTCCGCCCTGCAGTTAGTGTGGGAGACTCTCCCGCTGGTATGGAGCCTGGAACCTTCCAACACTTTGTCTTTCCAATGTTCACGTTAACATTCTGCACGTGTTTTGTATCATTTTTTGTCATCTATACACTTGATTTTTTTCCTTTAAATCAAGTCATTGTTTGGCTAGTGTTGAATAAATATGTAGGTACTTTAGCTAACAGAAACGTTTTGTTACCTTGATTAGTACGTGTGGTTGCACGTCTCATTTATAATTACTATGCATGGAACAAGAAAATTCTTCTAGCATAATGGTTATAACGAAACACCACGCTTTGAAACAAAGCGATCGAGGATATTTCTGCTAAAATTGAGCTGAAGTTGAGATAACATCGTATACTTCATATTTCATATGGCGTGGTACCTCTTAGATTGTAACAGCAGTTGGTACTACTGGATGCAGGTGCATTTACTGCCGAGTGGAAACACATTTTAACTAGTTACATTTTTTGATAACAAAGTTCCCGTGAATGCTTTTTGTAAAATCTTTATGTACTGGACAGGAAGGATTTTCGATTTTTTTAAACTAAATAATACTAGTATTACGGATAATCAGAAACAATGTTTACTCTTGACAGTAATATGTTTGGTTAGTACAGATACAGTTACTGTAGTTGGCAGTTAAGGCCTTGTTACGGAGTTTTGCAGTGATTTCGAAAAAAAAAATATATTTTTTTTTGCTACCTAATACTCATATCAAAATTTCGCTGCACAGTTTTGACACTTATATGTTACAATTTGTAGCTGAATTTTTTGGTAGGATTATACTGAACGGTTTCTTAGATTTCATTATTCAAAGTACCACGTTTTTCGTCGTGAAAATGAGCAAAAATGAAGGAAATATTTTTTTTTTTTTTTTTAATTTTGCTGGCGAATGGTACATTATTTTAAAAAACGCGTCCACAGTATTGTGCATCGTGTGATTGCACACTGTCTCAAATTTTTTCCCAAACTTTTGGTTTAAAATATATGTGAGGTCTTGGCACCAGTCTGAAAAAAAAAAAAAAAAAAAAAAAAAAACTCGGGAACAAGCCCTTAAGTTGGCGTCTCACAGTAGATGGTGCGGGGACAGCGGAGCAGGAGAAAGGCGAGGAGGTAAGGAGGAGAGACACAGTCGAGAGCCGTGTAGTAGTTGTTACAAAAATATCGACCCTTAGTGTATAGCTATATACTTGAAAATGGAAGGAAGGCGGTAGCCAGCAGAGGCGTAGAAAAAATATAATTAGCAGAGAGCGTGTTTCATTTTTTAATTTTCTTATACGTTTGTTGCTCTATACTTATTTACATATAATTGCATAAACCCGCATTGAATTCTATCGTGGCATATGTATCTATCTAGTAGTGTTAAAAATATCGTCGCTTTAACATGTGGCGTTCATCTGGAAAATATTTGGCATATAAATATGTAATACCAAATTTTGCCATAATTATTCTGGTTTGGTTGCAGTTATTATCCATTACCATATTTTTGTGTCGTCAAACATGGAAACGAAGTCAACAATATGCGGTCGTCTGTGTTCCTCATGCTGGATCATCAGGCCATTTGCAAAGGCCACCGGATCAAAGTTAATATTTTAGTAAATTGTACTAGTTTACGCGAAATAAACATATCTTCATGAATATCGTGAAGAGTATCGGCACTTGGATTCGTATATTTCCAGATGTACAATTATTATTTATAACCCCCGACGAAAAAAGAGGGGTGTTATAAGTTTGACGGGCTTGTCTGTGTGCCTGTCTGTGGCATCGTAGCTCCTAAACGAATGAACCTATTTTGATTTAGTTTTATTTTTGTTTGAAAGGTGACTTGATCGCGATTGTTCTCAGCTATGATTCAAGGAAATATGTTCAGTCGTTTGCAGATAATCTCATTTATAGTTGTTGAAGGGAAGTGAGCAATACATAGCCGTAAGAGTGGAGGGAGGGGGTTAAATTTTAAATTTAATATCTACTTGTAGCTGAGATGTCAAAGCAAAAACAGTTTCTTAATTTTGTATTTTTTTATTAGTGACGTTTTATCAGTGACATTGTTACAACCGTTAAAATGTATTTTGTTATATTGTTCCAGCCTTCACACAGTGATAATATCCTCCAACATTTAACCATGGTACTAGAAACTTATCTTAATATTTTGTTTTATTAACTGAGCAAACGATTAACGTATTCAAAGTATGTTTTGAACACGGTTTACAAAACTCTCGTTACTAACAATGAGTTCTTCCTAAAATAATTCTTTTGTCACTTTATATGACTAACTAGCTGTTCCTTTGCGGCTTCGCCCGCGTGTACTATAGAAATGAGTAACTAACTTTTAGTTACGTGTTAATTGATGGTGATACTATATTCACTGTTTATCTTTAAAACATCAAATAGAAACAGATTTGTCCAGTCCACTGCGCTAAGCGTACTTTAATTGCAGAACTTATTTTTTTAAATTAATCTTCATTTCTCTATAGCTGC
>PNEQ01010704.1:45430-80546 GCA_003012365.1 Medauroidea extradentata
GATTGAATGGTTGCGAAATGAGAAACAAAACAAAGAATACTTTCTGCGAGGCATTATTTCGGTTTTCACTGGAACAGAAGAAAGGAATGAGATTATAACTTCTTATGGCTCTCACAGCTCTTATATTCTCCTATCTCTCGTGATTCTCATAGCTGCAGCTCGAAAACTGTCCATCTTTCATATAGAATATAACCTCTACATACGATTTGGTGAAAGGCGCAGTTCGATCACGACACGATCACACAAAAGTTCCTTGATTTAAGTGAATATTTAATTCAGATTGTATAATAATCAGAATCAGATGCAAAATTTTTTTGTAAATGAACAATGTAATCGGGAACGAATATTGTTTCTCATGTGACTGCGCCATTACTATTGCGGTTGTCAGCGAGTGTTTTCCTCGCTTTTTTTTTTCCGCGGTCGCAAATTAGATAAAAACAATCCTTGATGAGGATTATTTATCATGCTAAAATTTCAGCTCGATCGGTGCAGAACTTTTTGAGTTTTCGAAGCGTACACAAACCAACATAACATATATATATATATATATATATATATATATATATATATATATATATATATATATATATATATATTCATTCACATGTGTTATTTTAGTGAATGTATTTAATGTTCATTTTATTCTGTACATACGAAACTTGTTGATTCGTTATTGTATTTGTAAACTTATTTCTAGAGACAGGAAATTTCGCGAAAAGATTTTTGCATCACTTTGTTTCAGTGCCTTACGTGCGCACCTGCATCTCTGCTGTGTGGTAAGTGATTGGATGCCGTAACACCCGGCGTCTTGAGGTTAAACCCGCAAATCACAGACGTGATGTGTGGCAGTTATCCGTGTACTGATTGGCGCAGTCAAATTAATAATGACTGTGCAAAAAAATACTCTTGCCAATAGCCATGAAGTTGAGCTGCAGGTTCGCACGTAAGACACTGAAACAAAGTGGGGCAAAAATCTTTTCACCAAAAATTCCTGTCCCTACTTATTTATATATTGTCTGTGGTGTGTGAAGTCAAGTTTTCCCGCAATCATTCAGCATCTTAGTAACATGAATTTAGTCAGTAGTTCCGCCTCACGCGAATAGGTTGATCGTCTCACGTTTCTCTGTGTTATTAGCATATAAATGTGTGCTACAGGTCGTTCGGGATAAAGTGAGCACTAAAAATTTAACCTTTGAAAAATATCACTAGCCGTTACTGCATATAATAAAACATGACACATAGTCCCCTTACTGCTTGTAAGGTTGGCAGCGATGTTACGCAATATAGTTCCCTGTATTTTCCTATTTAAATTCAACAAAACTGAAACAAAATCAATGGAAATCGACATAATTGTATTGCATATAATAATTAGTAATTTTTTTATCAAACAGTATCGGTTCATACTGACGGTACATTTTATCTTACACGCGCAAATATCAAGTGATGTGTCCAGAGGGGATAGATATTTCCAGGCGTCAGCCGTTACGCGCGGAAAGATACGAATTATCTGAAAGTAGAACTTTAGCAAGGCTTTTCTGGGTGCTCACTCTATCCCGAACCGCGTATATTAGCGTGTATATTATTTGCCACGGCTACAGTACTGGGACGATGACGACGAGCAGCGAGGAACGTGTGTCGTGTCGAGTCTACGGTACAACGCAGCAACGTGTCGTGGCTCAAGGTCACGGCCTGTGGTGATGTTTGTCGCGCCGCGTCGCTCCCAGTCTCGAGGTTACACACACGCAAATATGTATGTTTATTGTGACGTGTATGAGAATGAAATATTTGGATGGTGTATCGCAAAGTAACAAGGAACGTTTGGGTGATATTTTACTATTCGATCATAATGGCATCGAATAGTAAAATAAAACCCATCCTTTCTGTATTACTTTACGACACAAAAAAAAATGTAAACTTTAGTAGGCAGGTACACCTTTTGGAAATATGGAGCGCATTCTATGAATCCGAGCACTAAGTCAAGACACGGAATGAAAACATCGACCCCAAGTACACAAGGCATTCAAATAGAAAACTATAGTAGTAATGAATGCCTATCCTGTCTTCGACATTCCCCACTCGCCAGCTGCCAACTTAGATGGTGTGGACTGATAGGTGAATTTTTTGGCGAAGTAATTCTGACAATGCATCATTTGTATCTGTTATCGTAATGCAATAAAGAGTGGATGGGTTTTATTTTACTATTAGATCATAATACAATGGTATTGAATAGTAATATTAAACCCATCCGCTCTTTGTTACTTTGCGATCCTAAGAGGACCTTGTCGGTTTTGTGTCCCCGCCCGTAAACCCCTACATTCCTGCTGATCCCCGTAAGTGTGTTGAAGTAATTGTGAATGTTGGGTAGTGTGACGTCATCGGCGCCATGTTAGTTTCGTCGTTACTTTTTTTTTTTGTTATAATTTCAACTTGTGTATTCTGTTATCATAGCTTCTAAACGGACGAGCCGATTTTGATTTAGTTTATTTTTGAAAGTTGACTTGTTCGAATGTGTTCTTAGAAAGAAAGAAAATCTGTTCAGCGGTTTCAAGATCATCAACTCTTGGGATGTGCGAAACTTTTACTGGTACGATCGATTTAAAATTTAGTATCCCGTGAGCGTTTATTTCTTCTTTTAATTTTTAATTTAATGTATTTTGTTAGAAATACAGAAAGGTTTTCCTGTAAGACTGTCTATGTGCTGGTGAGCAATCTTGACAGCGTATGGCGGTCTGTTGTAGCGAATGTTCGTGATGTTTGTTGTTTACATTGCTTGGCTGCTCGCTCCTTGTATATACACGTCACTGTTACGTCATGCCTAGTGTGTTGTGTGATATTGGAAGTGGAGCAGCATAAGTCAGCCTACCTCCACTCTTCTACCTCACCTCAAGTTCATTACACGTACAACCATCTCCGCTATCGGTCATTCGGGATAAAGTAAGCACTAAAGATTTAACCTTTGAAATATGTCACTAGCCGTTACTGCATATAAGTAACCATCAACAAGAGTTACTTTACTGCTTGTGTGGTTGGTAGCGATACATCGCATGTAGTTCCGTGTATTTTACTATTTGAATACAACATTAGTGAAACAACATCAGATGAAATCAACCTCTCTGTATTTAATATACTTCAAAATATTTATTTATGATCTTATTGACATATCTACTTACAATATAATTAGACTTAATTGGCACGAGAAGAATGTGACGCTATCGCCGGCTCAGGTCATCTTGCACGTTACAGCTTGCTCTGCGCTTCAGACAGTTCAAAACTCCACCGACAGGTGGAAACAGAGTTAGGTTCTCGCCGTTTTTTCGCCGCTTCGCCAAGTTGCATGGTTTGCGTGTGTTTGTCCGTTGTGCGTATATACACATTCAGAAGTATTGGAAATTAATACGAATATCATTGCCAAATGATGTGAAACCATCGGTATTCTGTAAATTATGTTTTAAGTTTGCCAGTCTAGAAACAACATACTTTTTATTTCGCATATTAAGAAAATACGTTATTTATTGTTTCTAAAGTGCGTCGTCGTTGTTCGTGGTAGTAAAACTGAATGAAACTTGAATTCTTGAATTGCGTATGTCATGTCTGCTTTTAATGTCGGTTTTGAATTACAAATTCAAATAAAATATGCCCGCATTTACGAGATTCGTGACTGCAATAATGCGTGTTGTATAAATTAGGCTATGGACAGAAACCAGTATTATAAGACGTTAACTCGCAGGCCTTTATAACTAAGATTACTTTTTTTATATATCTTATATCCAACCCCCGTGCATTTAATGAGTGTATATAGTAACTAAAATTTATCGAAGCAGTTTAATGTAGTTGTTAACATTGCACGACCCTGTGTAAATAAAAGCACGTGCAATATTTATGTTTACATTCGGGCGAAAAGATATAAACTGGCAGAAAATAGAAATTAATCAGGTCTTTTTTGAGTGCTCACTTTATTCCGAATCACCTATAACTTTATATACACTGTCTCATGTAAGTAGCCTATACCGTATTTTGACACTTCACTTCTGAAAAGTGTGTCTGTACACAATTTTACGTAGACCGTGCTTTTCCAGGAAGCCAGGTAGGTTTAAGGCTGTTCACGTGGCAAAAAAGCTCCAAATAATGGAACTAACGGACACATTTCTCACAAGAGAAAAGTCAAAATAAGGAAAAGTTACATGAAACAGACTATAGGCGGCAGGAACTGCACCACCAAGATAGTTTGATTTAAAATAATGGATCAAAGATTTTCATGGATAATTTTATATTCTTAATTAATACATTTGTTACTCATGAAGTTGGTTTAATGGTTAAAGCCATAAAGTAATTTTATAGAAGAGTATTTCTGGTACGATGTTACCCGGCAATTGTACAGCGTCACACTAGATGACTGCAGTGTATCAGGTGGAGGATAGTCACCCTAAGTCACATATTGTGTAGTGCATTTTTGTGTAATAAAGTGAATTTTGTTAATGACTGCATACTTTCAAGTAAAAAAAGGTTCCTGTACATTGCCTATATAGAAATATACTAAAGTTAGATATAGCACCGAGGTCAAGGTGGTCAAGGGGCAAGATGCGTAGTGCCTACACGCGGGGATGCGGGTTCGAATCCGAGCGCCTTTATTAAATACATTACTAACGTATACGTTAAGTGTTGTTATTAAATAAAACGAGAATTTCAAATACAATTTTTTCCTTGTTGCAAATACAACCACAAGGCTATACCTTGTAGTTTTACAAATATATACTTTGTATTTTTTTCACGAGACAACCTTTGTAGATTTACAAGGTATTTAATTGGAAACTGGGTTTGCAAATATTTTCTTTGTAAATGTAAAATTTTTTACAGTGTGCATATAGCTATATAGAGGCAAAAAGCTCTGATAATGGTATATCGCGCAAATGATTTGTGCCGACATACTCTTGAAAACGCTGTAGTTTTTGCAACATATATGATTGGGTGATATACGTCTGACACAACGTAGCTGTCTGCAGACCAATAATAGACATCAAATATTACAATATCGGGATTCTTACTGGCTCAGTCAAATAGGGCAACAGTTCCACAAGCTAAAGCTAGTAATCTTTTGGTAAGCAGAACGTGTGTTGAAATACTGTAAACAGTCAAATTTTCCCGCGATAAACCACCATATCTGCCCGTAACTAAAATTTAAGGGTCGCTGCATGGAAGTTCCATGGAAAAAGGTTTACAAGGAAATCTGTACACGCCAGTTTGGTGCGCTGCGAATAGAGGCGATATTCTTCGCGTCGAGCTCGGAAATTAAAAACCCGTAGCCTATACCATTTAGTAAATGCCTATACACTCCTCTTAAGAGTGCGTGGTACATAATTCAACGCTAAAAGCGTTAATCTGTAACTGTAGGTTTCTTGAAGCCAATTTGCGAAAGTTAAACGATAGCAATCCTAGGCAATAGTTTTAGCCAACGTTTTAAACAAAATTGTTTCCAGTGTTACGAACTTCTGAGGCACAATCTCTGACGCCGGAACCTCGTGCATTTAACTGCGGCGCAAGAGATCAAGCGTAACAAATTAGTAATTCTGGATAAATATTTACTCATAAAGTTGGCAAATACCATTATCTAGGATTGTCATTGAGTATTTTATCCATATCGGCTTCGAAAAAAACGTAGAAATCAATTGATGTTTTCAGCGTTTATTTATCTAACACACACTCTTAATTCCTTGGTTAGGGAGTTAAAAAGTTTGGGTGGGGGGGGAGTAAGGTAGCGTGGTGCGTGGGAAGGTACAGTAGCAGAGTAGCTCGCCCCGCCCCCACGCCGCGTCCTTGGCCCCAATTGGCCTGTGGCGTCCACCTCGCACGTGCAGAGTGGGCGTGTCTTCCTCTTCCTGCCTGGCCTGGATGTACTGTAGTGAGTGGTTAGACCGCTCGCCTTCCTCCACGGCGATCCGGACTTTAACAGTCGGTGGGGTCGCTTCCTATTTTCGCACGTCAACTGTTATAAATAATTTCCGTGGAATTACGGAAAACTACAGGCAAAAATTATCCAGAAATCTTTTTGTAAAATAACGGACACTCAGTTTTGTTTTATAATTATATCCTCCGTAGAATTGCAAACAATCCGATTTCTTTAAAAAAAAAAAAAAAAAAGAAAAAAAAAACTTTAATTTACTAACACTCCATTTTCCAGAAAAACGACATACTTTCATTTGTTATGTATTCTCGAGAATTTGATGTACCATTTAGTATCCTGAGAAATTTCTCAAATTTGTCAGGTATCGTTTACGGAAGCCACTTGCGTATAATTACAGTACTTTTCTGTAAATATTTCAGTGAATTTACGGAAACTTTTAACAGTGTGGGAAAAATCTGCATTATTGGTCTGTCGCTGGCGATATTTTTATCAGTTAGATTGCTGGCTGTCTGTTCGCACAGTGGTACCACATGACTGGGACTAAAGTTATGTGATACTTTATTACTGTTCCGTTACCCTCCAGGAGGTGCCACATGAGGCAAAAGACAATTGAAAGAGTGACGCGAAGTCAATAGTTGTTTGTGTCCCAACTTGTGCTCAAAATAAATCGCCGTAATTTTCAGGTTTCCTACGTATTTGTCTTTAACAACCAACTGTACGTCTTTAAATACAATTGTAAATAGTAATTAAATTATAACTTCTACAAACAACTAGATAGTTTGTAAAAATAAATAAGTATTGCTTATAAATACACGGAAATACTGTTGTGTTGCTTTTTGTATGGCTCCAGTTTAATATTGAAACTATTGTTTGTTACTTTTTATTTAAACTTGTTTCAAAATGTTTTAGATTGCTGCACAGGTAAATCAGTTCGTAAATTCGAAATTGTATTAAAATAACATAGTTTGAGTGTCTCGGCCAAATTTATACAGTTGTTTTATGTTATTTTGCCACATTTCAGAAACTGCCCAAGAACAATAGTTTTCTTGGTTAGGTATTAAAAGAAAAATTAAGTACATTAGTGAGTGAGTGAGAGGTTTTGGTCAGCGCTTGACATCGATGTTTTTACACTGAGAGGAAGAATTGTTTCATTATACTAAATATATTTGTTTGGGTGATGTTTGCTTCAGCTAAACAATATTTTGTTGGCAAGTCCAAACCTCGAGTCCTCCAAACAAATTTAATTATTTCCCTCAACCAAATTATTCATTTAAACGCACTTTGTTTCTGCCAAACATGTATGTGGTCACTATAGGACGGCGAATTAATATGCAACAAAATGTCAACAAAATAATATTGTTAGTTATAAGTGATGTACTTTGAACTAACAATTTTTTTCAATGGACTAAATGATTTTGTTGGCGAAACTGTATCCATTTGGTTGACTTGTGGAAGGTGGCAGTCTGGCGTGCGTGAGCGATAATATGGCGAACACTGTATACCTCGACTTTCAATATATAAGCTTGTGCGACAAGTAGGGCGTCTAAACTGTTAATCAGCATAATTGAGGGATCATAATTTCAGTTATAACAATTTCAAAGTGGCTAATTCGATTGATCACAGAAGAAAATGCTATAAAATTTAAAAACACCGCAGCCACACGTCTTGTTCTTTACACTGCGGTGGACAGCGATCATTTTAATGATAATATTTGACGTCGTTTACCTTCTCGCAGAGGGAAGACAAAGATGTTTGAAAATACAGCAGTACAGTCGTTATAAAAATTCCTATTCTTATACAAATAACAAACTCATCGTCACCGAAGCACTCGCAGTTCAGTTGGTTAGGTCATGAATAGAAAGCCAAGGGTTAATGGATCAAATCCCGGTCTATCCATATATTTTTCTTTATTTCTGAAAATTTGTTAGTTTATTGAAACGATTTTTTCTTAGTTCTTAAAATATTGCATGTGCATTTAATATGTCCAACGAAATATTTTTATCACCAGCTAAATCTTTTGTACTGTTAACAAAATACAGCCATTTGCATCAAACAAATCGAGGGAACAAAATAATTTGGTACGAGCAAACAAACATCTAATTCCCCCTATACAAACATATGATTTGGTTGATCCAAACAAATTTTGTTTGCACCAACAAATTTTTTTTCTCAGTGTAGCGTTGGTGAGGGGTGACAGTAGGTGAGTATGGAGCAGCGCCGGAATGAAATGGCGGGGTAAACGGGAGATCCCCGAGAAAACCCGCCGACCAACGGCGTCGTCCGGCACGATTCCCACATGCCGACCTCGCCGGGAACGAACCCGGATCGCCTTGGTGGGAGACGAATGGTCTGACCACTCGGCCACCGCGGCCCCAAATACGTTCGTAGTTTTCTTCGTAACTGTGCATGTCCCCAAAGTAAGTGTAAGTTTGTTGCAGTTTCCAGTGTAACATTTTCCATTCCTGAAAGTAATAAGTACGGAACGTAATATTTCGCTAGTTCAGTGACCTATACAGGATAACCCCCACCTGAAAAACCTTGAAAACCTGGAATTATCAGGGAAATTGTGGCCACCTGGAAATATCAGGAACATTTCAGGGAATTTTTGGTTCATCTGAGACATTTCAGGGAATTTTCTTGCCTTGTTCATTTTGAGCTTCCGCAAAAGTCGCAGGAAGGAATGCAATGGAGTTTTGAGATCATTATAGCATTTTTATTGAAAACTTACCGTCACGTAGAGGTGATTATACTCCACTGTCAAGTTCGTAGGTATTTCTGCTGAATGTTTGGTCAAAATCAGTGGCAGTAGTGTCAGGAAGGATGTTTATTGGGAAATGTGTTGAATGAAATGGCAAAATGTTGTTGTCATACTTGCGAAAATCAGGGAGTTTTCTTTGTTGCATTGAGTGGCCACCCTGCGTATATGTTAGGATCCACTGTACTGTGTATACTCTAGTCCCGTTCATTTGTCTACTAGCTGTTACTCTCTGGAACAACAGACAATGAACGAACAGATAAGGCCTGAGTATGAATAGGACAATTAATTCTAATATGTTGGTCATTGAACTTGCTAAATATTCCTTTCTCTAGTAGCAAGTGTTGTGAGAAAACATGTCAGTATGGTTTGGACGCGTGATTATGCACACATTTGGTTATTGTCTTATACTGCTTCAAGTGCATGGACTCAAGTTTCTCGGTTTTCGAAAGAATTATTTTTTAAAACCCTGACGAAACCCGATATCGCATAATCGCTCTGTGACTTTGTTGCAAATTGGTTTTACTATGGAATGTAACTTTTAGAGACAAACGGTATAAATACTTTGGCTAATTAACTAACTAAAAGGATACATAGTAATTAACTAACTAAAAGGATACATAGTTAACTACGTAATCAGCTACCATCATGCTGTATTTTCTCTCGCCAAAAACAAAGTACTTAGTCAAAACCAATTGCAGCAAAGTTACAGAGAAATTTAACGATATCGGCTGCTTTTTTATGTTTTGGATAATAATTACCGTCAGAAATGTATAAACGCGGGTTCATGCCCCTAAGTGAACAACATTGTTCGACATGGACATTAGCATGCATTATTCTCTACAAACTAACGGCTCTCGAAGACTAATATTTAAGTTACAAAGCCGTGCTATTGTTTCAGGCGCTTGTATGCAACCGGTATTAGCACCAGTTATATCAAGGTTAATGTTACTATCGTTATAGCGATTGTATTGTACATATAAACATTGTAATTTCTTTTTATTAAAGACACATTTGTTTTTATTTGAACTGCGTTCTCCAAAGTTGAGTGTAGGGAGTAGTTGACTACAAATTTAATGAAACATTTTTTTGGATCGCTTTCCAAATGAAACAGTTTGTTATACTTGGAGGTACGCCAATTTCGCGGATTCGTCTGGCAGTAGCCTAGATTCCTCAGTCCTGTACACGCTCTGGATACAGTCGATTATTCATTGGCTTACAACATTACAAGCGATAGCTCTATGAATAGGGCCACGATTTTGTGGCGAAAAGATTTTTGCCCCACTTTGTTTCAGTGTCTCTCGTGCACATCGGCAGCTTTGATTCATGGTTATTGGCAGAGTGTCTTTGTTCAGACACGTTTCTCATTTGACTGCACCAATCAGAATAAGATTATTGTGACTCCTTACGTCTGTAATTTTCCAAGGCAAGTGAGAGTAAAATTATCCAATTACGGGCGATGTAGCAGACCTGTAGACGTGCACATGACGCATCGAAACCAAATGTTGCAAAAATCTTTTCACCATAAAATCGTGGCTCTCTCTATGAATCATTTCCTTATTTACTACTGGCTTGCAGTAGTCAAATACGTTTCGTGACTGCCGCCAGCTAATCACACACGTGATTATGAAGTATATATTTTTGGCGTTCAACCTGACCTGGAGTGTATTTGCGAAATTGTACCTATAGTTATACTTGATTTTATAGAATGTAGCTCGAATAAGAATGGCTGTATCTTTAATAAAATGCTAATATAACGTTGATACGCATAACACTTTTAATGCTGTAAACATACTGGAAAAGCCTTTGTTTAAATAGGTTTAATGAATGTTGTATAGGTGCAGCTGAAACTCTAGAACATACTTAAACCTCTACCGTGGAGTAAATGTTTTTCACGGATAATTAGTTTCAGTAAAATCCCTCACCAGAATGTTTTAAAATACGTGTTATTAACTTTTATCAGGGAAATATATACATTATCAAAACTATCACTAGCCCCGCCTCTGCTTTTATTTATGGCTATGACACTGTCCACTGCATTTAATTTTACTGACGAGAAAATAAATACACTTAAAACACACTCGCGGGGGATTACTTTTCGGTGTCGTTTTGCGATGAAAATGAAAAAACGGCTTCGTCGTTCATGTGCAACGTCGACGAGATTAATTAGTCAATTAGTCTGTACGGTGGGGGAATAATTACATCTAATATGGTGTGTAGTGAGCGGAGAAAAATAGTTAGTGTTTAATATATTTTTGGATAGCATTTATTACACGTAGCGTGTAAAGAGCCATTTGCGAGAGTTAATATGAAATGAGGAAATTTGCATTCGTAAAATGAAAATGTTGTGTTTTTTTTTTTTCTGGATGCCGTGCCCTGTGTTTAGAGCAATTGTGACTGGATAGAATAACTGCGCAGCGACCTACCAATAAATTACAACCACCCGTCACGTGATTTGTGGTCCTGGCGTGCATGCGAGGTCGATTTGGGGTTGCAGTCTGCATTGCTGAATATTAGTGATCGTTTTTATAGCTCTGGTCTCGATGTATCGGTATTGTGTTGTAGTAGTGAATTACTTCTGCTATTTATGTTTAATTTAAATACTTGTGTCGTGTACGAATGCAAGGCAGAACGTTCGCGAGAGTTGGGTTGCAGTTTTTTGGTGTTTGAGCTATTGAAAATTTTTCTCGATTTATTTACGAACTTGCCAACTTTACACGTGTGTCTGCGTGCGTTACACAGTAAGAAAAAATGTTGTAATTTTACAAAAAGGTTTTTTTTTTTGTGAAAGTACGAAATGTTTTGTAAAATGTTAAAGGTCTCCTAGGTTTATTTTGTTTCAATTCGAAAAATCTGCTCATTAGCATTATTTTACTAGTTCCCAAAGTTGTTTACGATATTTGTAACCACTTTAAAAGGTTTCTGACATCTTACTTTTATTATCTGACTGATAATGTTCTGATATTACGTTACAAGAATTTCCTTGTAAATGTACAAAAAAATTTTTACTGTGTAGTGAAGGTATTTTGAAGTAATTTAACGCATCGGAATGTGTTTTCACAATTCTGTTTCTCGTGACGAAGGAATATTTCGGAGATGGTGGAGCTAGTCCGTGAAGCTTCGTACACACGTCCCGCCGATAAAATGATTGGTCGCTGATTCATTCTGTTCACAGTTCGCCGTGTTTATCTTCTTATTATTGATATTTGCAATGGTAGCACGCAGGACTCGCACTAGGGAGGACCTGGGTTTGATCTCTCGCTCCTGTCATCCTGGTTTTGGTTTACCATGGTTTCCTGAAACGCTCCAGGTGAATGTTGAGATGGTTCCTTAACAAAGGTCATGGCTAAGGTTAATTCTACTACAGGTTAGAAAGATCAATGTTATAAGTTTGGCACAGAGAACATTTCTGCCACTTGAGCGCTGGTATCGCTAGTGCACCAAACTGACCAATCACAGAGTTTTCCTGAATTTTAAGTTACATTAAGTTGATAATTTGAAACGCGGAATTGGTTTCTTTTCACTTTAAAATTAAATTAAATGACTAACATAATTTCCAAGGTATTTATCTGGTCTGTAAGCGATTGAAGCGAAACTAGTGGCAGAAATTTTCCCTGTGCCAACCTCTCCCATAAGAAAACGTATTTTCTTTATAACCTGTAGTGGAATGAACCTTAGCCATGGCCGACTTCTCTCCCAGCTCCTGTCATTGTACTTAGTTGTGTGTCGCCGTCTATAATAACCTCGCTGCCGACTAGACGTAAAGACCACTTACCTACCATCTTATTGCTGTTTGAACTATCAAAAAAAAAAAAAAATTCTGTTGATAACTATAGATGATGGTATATCGCGAAAATGTTTCGTGCCAACATACCCTTGAAAATACTGTTGTTTCTTGCGACATGTATGATTAAGTAATATACGTCTGACATAACGTACCTGTCTGCAGACCAATAACTGGTTTCAAATACTACAATAACGAGATTCTTACCGGATCAGTCAAATAGGGTAACAACTATACTTACAAGCGGAAGCCAGTCATCTTCTGGTAAGTTGAACGTGCGTTGAAACCCAGCAAACAGTCAAGTTTTCCCGCGAAAAATCATCATCTCTATTGATAACCTAATACCATAGGTAAAACAATACAATCGATATTATGTCATATTATACAAATATATAACTAAATATGGTACAATTCAGTGGCTACTATAAATTATCGTTACATCTGACTTTCGCGAAAAGATTTCCGTAACAAGTTGTTTTCCAAACTATACGAAGCTCACAGCGCCACCGTTCGTTCTGTTGAGAGTCGAGGATCTCAACATTACGAATCACTGACGTTTGGTTTCAAGCACTTTATTCTGATTGGTCCAGTTAAATGACGAACGTGTTAACATAAATATGCGACCAAAGATTAGATCCGGAAATTTTGCGTGTTCAACGACTTACTGGCTGGACTGCACATTCCTATATACGCTATGTCCTCAGTTACTTGTACATTGACTGCTGCTACAGTGAGTGACCAGTTGTACTGTACATGTGACAAGATAGTGCGGCAGTCAGTCTGCTATTGGTTCAGAGTAGTGGTCGAAACGTGGACGTGTTCCAATGGAGTGAGTGAGAGATTTTGGTCAGCGCTCAACAATCGAGATCTTTAGCGCTGGTGAGGGGTGATATAAGGTGAATATGGAGCAACGCCGGGCAGGAGTGCAGAAAATGTATTTGGAATGACTATTTCTCCAGAACACATAATTTTGACCTGCAATTTTCCACCAAATACATCGCTTTTTAACGCATTAAGGGGCAATTTGACTATGTTAAAAATTAATAACAACCGTTCAGAGCTTACCAAAGGACAATATGTGACAGCATGGCTTGTAAGCGAGTGCAGCAGCTCATTTACGTGCACGTGCAGATACTGATTTTTTTTCTCAACAAAATTTCCCCCTGATGTATTCTGATTTCCCCCGAACCTCGTTCCCTTGATCGGACATATTCTGTACACCTGGCGCCGGAATGAAAGGGCGGGAGATCTCTGAGAAATCCCGCCGACCAGCGGCATCGTCCGGCACGATTTCCACATGCGAAAATGCGGGGACCGACCACGCCGGGAATCGAACCCGGATCACCGTGGTGGGAGGCAAATGGTCTGGCCATTCGGCCACCACGGCCCCCGTGTTCCAATGGAAGTTATCTGTGAAACCATTCGACTGGAATGGGTAGTTACTCTCATCTGCCAGTGCCGTGCAAGAGTAGAAGACCGCATTCTTAAGTAAATCGAGCTCAGTACATAATCGGAAAATGCTATTATTGGTTGATACTTGCAAGCGTGTAAATGTCACGTTCTCAGGGTATAACCTATATTCTGGTCTAACATAGCTTCCCTTGAAACGCGACAACACTTCGCCGGTACTCCAGAGTCCACGAAGGATATCTAAATTTCCCTTATGGGCGTTCCAGAGGAAAAAAAACCATAATTGTATGTTTGTATGAAACTGTTAGTTTTGTAGATGCTACATGGGAGTAATTTATCCTGTTAAAAAATAATTATCTCGGCCTGTATTCCCATAATGACGTTTCAAAGTCAAAATTTGCATGTTTTTAGTTCATACACCCCCTGAAAACCGATCAACATAATGAAACTGAATAATTCACAGCAAAAGTACATGTCATTGGCTAAGGTGTTACGTATGTAAAAATCCATTCAAACAATGTTTCGTAATTAAAAAAAAAAAAATTCTGAATTTTTTTAAAATACAAAGATTGTTTAAATTGAGTTTTTATGTGCGTATTTCCTTGGCCAGTGACATGTGCGTTCACTGTGAATTATTTAGTTTAATTGTGTTAATTGATTTTCGGGGAGTGTATGAACTAAAAACTTGCAAATTTTCACTGTAAAACACAATTATAGGAAAACAGGTTGAGGTATTTTTTTTGTAACAGGATAAAGTGCTCCAAGTAACGTCTACAAATCCAATACTGTTTCATACAAATACAAAATTGTCAGCTTAAGGTGACCGCCTGCCCGGGCCGCTGTGAGGTGTGCAGAGTTCCGGCCATCATACGATTATTCCAAACACGCTCAAAGTACGAGAGTAATGTCTGCTTAGGAATAGCAATTAAAGAACGTTACACGTTCAAATATCCATTTCAAGTTTACCACTACTCGTTTAAGTATATTTTCTAGCGGCTGAAAACGACACAAAATGGGAGCTTCGCGGTCTTTTTTAGATATATAAATCTTGCCGCAGAATATTTTATAAGTTATAAGCGTATTCAATACTACTTTGTTTTTAATATTACTTCATACAAAGGTAGGGTCACCACACTCTAAAAAATAGTTAGTAAATTTACCACACGTTCGTTTAGAAGCGCTAAGAAATTAGGTATAGTAGAAATGTCTCCCAGACATTCATGGCAGCATTCCCTAAACTTTTTATAAAACAGTCATATGCATACTAAAGTTACCAGACTTGTCTTGTAACAAGTGTAAAAGTTTGCTTATTTACAAGACGGAAGTTTGGTGACTGTCCCATACTGCGTTTAGGTTAATTACTTCCTAAATATTTTAGGAAGTTTTTTACAATGTACTGAAAGTCTCGTGTGTGCGTTGTCGACGAGGAGACTGCACTGGTTTGCTCGTAGAGGCCAAAGTGAGGCGTGATTCGCGCTCTGTCTCGTCCCTACCGCCTCCGTACTTGTAGGTTTCAAACGCGCAGAACGTTCACATAGATGGTCATCTTAAATAAAGTCGTGACATATATAGATCTCCACTAGTAACGAGAGGGTAACTGCAAGCGCATGGTAAAACCTCTGGTACTTGGCTTGTTTGAAATTATTTTCGAAATAAAAATAAACATGTTTCAGTACTGCTTAAGCTGGCTTCGTAGATGGGCTATATTTGTGTGCGTGAGGTGCAAAATATGTTTTGGCAAATGTGGCAATGTTGAGGCATAGACGACGTGTGATAAATTTTGGAGATAGTAGTGTTATATGTTTAGTTATATTGGGCTTGTAATCAGTCTTGAAAGTTAACGAACAATTCCCTTGCAGTGATTCTGCTTGACAAGTCAATAAAAGATTCCATTATTGTTTATGTCAAGCAGTTTATCAAGAATGTATGATAGGTCTTGTCGAAGAGAACATTTAGACAATACTGCTTGGATAAATGTTATTGCTTGAAAATTGTAAAATACAAGTAATTATCTAACACTCCTCCTTATGACCACGGGATCGTATTTATGCGTGGTATAGTTAACAATCTGCTAATCTAGAATAGTTTTGCAAAAAAACTATTTCCCCTCACTAATGTGTGGTAGATTGAATCTTCAGTAGTTCAGCCCAAAAAAAAATAATTAAAAATTGCAACTTGCGAAGACGCATTTCAAGTGTAGGTACGAAGGCCCATTAAGGTCTCACTCTTTAGTTTTGTACACTGTTAAAAATTTTAACCGTAAATTGACGAAAAATACAGGTTACAAATATCCAGAGATCTTCTTAACTATACGGACACTTCATAAACGAGGAAAAAGAACATATTCTTCGAGTCTTCAAAACCTTCTATTTCAAAGGAATATTAATGCTTTCGTATGGTACAAAAAGTACATGTGGGGTGCGTGAAAACATAACCTTGGAGTTTGCAAGACAATACGCGTAGGCACGACGGTGAAACGCTGACTTCTCACATTATATTTATTAGGGGCATTAATGTAGGTCATCTGTCGCAGTGTTGAGTTATTTTAATTTTCTTTTTTAAAATTGTGATAGTAAAAGTATGAAGTTAGCGATTGCAGCTTGAATTCTATTCACCTTGTACTACGGTACAATCATAGCATCAGAACGTTTTATCAATGCACCCAAATAGGCGTCTTTGTCACTAGAAATAACTACGTGTTACAATTCAGCATTGTAGTCTTCGCATTGAATAGCCTAAAAAGGAAACTAGCGACTTTTCAAATTCTCAAAAACAAGAAGCAGAAAAAAATACTCCTTCATTGTTATATTAGAAATCTAATGAACTTTTTAGAGCAAGCTTTTCATAAATCTGAGTTGGCAAAACTGACCCAACCGGACTCTAGATGAAGATAGACGAACATGCCCGAAGCATGCGCACAGAGAAAAAGAGAAAGCTATATCCATCTCTGTCTGCGCTCCTTTACGGACTTTTCCACGAAGACTCTGTAATTTAAAATTCTGGCTGTTACTTAGTTTTTTAAGGCGTGTTATTCGTTAAATTCTCCGTAAATTTACTGATTTTTCTAAAAGTGCAGTGGTTCCGAAAATATATTTTTTTAACGCAAATTAATACATATAGCAAACATTTATTCTGGCAGTTTTAACGCTTATATATCATCGCGTGTTTCTGAATTTTTCTGTTGCAATACACCAAACGGATTTTTAAATTTTTCCGTCTGAAATAGCACACATTTTGTTGTCAAAATAAGCCAAAATTAAGCAAAATAATATTTTGCTAGTAAACGGTACATTATTTTAAAAAAAAACTTTCTGGCAAAATTATGTATCGTATGACTGTACACAGTCTCAAATTGTTTCAGAGCCTTTGGTTGAAAAATATTCGAGTTATTTGCATTTGTTTGAAATAAATGAAAGAACATTGCCTTAATATGAAGTAGTAGCAGGAAGAAGAGACAGTTGACTGGCTAGCTCTTGGTGTGGATGAGACACATACATGATGCTAGTTTCGAGATGTAACCCTTGTATCCCCATTACTTCCGAGAAGAGAGTAGCTCTGAGGCGCTGTCGGCAACCCGAGAATACTGGAGTGTTTGGGTGGTTGCAGAGTTGCGGGTTGTCAGGCGCGTTGTCGCGAGGCCTGCTCCTGTCGCCCGCGGCGCACTGCTTCACTGTACACGGGCGAATATATCTCAGTATATCTTCGTGCATTCTCCTCCTTTACCTTCTCCTTCCAAGAGTCACTTGTTGAAGCAAGGTTACTCGTGTGAATACAACATTTTTAAGGTATTTTACCTTTTTATTATATATATGCTGTGTTATTGCAATGCAAGAGTCTATGTTATAGGTAGAAAGTAACTTTAAGGGGGAGTTTTTGAGCCATATAATTTTTATTCAAATTGTGTTATCAATGTTTTCTCCTCGACATAGCATAGGGTACTAATATTTTTGGTAAACTGCTTAACATAAATAATTGAATATCTTCATTAATTTGCAATACAGAATCATTGCAAGAGAATTCATGAAAGTTAACTTATAATTCTCTTGAAATAACTCTGCATGATACATTAATGAAATGTTACATTATTATTTATGACAAGCTTTTTACCAAGAATATTCCCTATGATTTGCAGAAGAGAAAATTTTGATAACACAATTTGAATATAAATGTTTTGGCTCAAACCCAAAATACGGTAAGTTTGTGTGACACTCCTCCTTAACGTCATGCTTCACTGTGTCTACTTTTTTGAGGTAATTGTTTTGTTATGCTTAAACGAGAACAGGTTTCACAAATATGTTTGATTGTTTTGTTTAACATGGTGTTTGCTGCTAGAACTAATTTTTTCGACTAATACTTAGAGCAGGAAAGTTTTCGCGAAAAAAAATTTTACACCAGTTTTGTTTCTGTGTCTTACGTGAACACATGCTATTGTACTTCATGGTTATTGTCTGTCTGTTTCCGTGCAGAGTTGGCTTTCATTTGATTGGCGCCGATCAGAGCAATGTTAACTGCCACACCACACGTTTGTGATTTGCGGAGAGAACCCAAAGACGATTGGAAGGAAGTTGAAACATCCAATCAGTGACCACGAAGCTGAGCTGCAGGTGCGCACGTAAGGTACTGAAACAAAGTGGGACTGACATCTTTTCTGCGAAAACGTCCTTTTGCTACTAATACATCAGTTAACAAGCATTTCGTTAGTTACGTAATTAGCTTAAACCGTATTTTCTGCTTTAAAAAAAATAGCCAAAATGTCGAGAAAAAAAGCAGAACTACTGAACATATATTTTATATCTGCTCTCGTTTAGACTAAAAATAATAATTATCTCAATGGTAGGAACAGAGGAGAATAACCTTAAAGGTGGGCAGATAAATAATGTTAAGAATACTGAAAAGTTAATGCAAGAAATGAAGAGAAAAGGAAGCTTTGGAGAGCCGGAGAAGTGAGGAGGAGAAACAAATGTCACTTGCTGAGGAGTGGAGGCTGATTTCACACATCATATTTATTAGGGGCATTAATGTAGGGCATCTGTCGCAGTGCTGAGTTATTTAAATTTTCTTTTTTTAAATTGAGATAGTAAAGGTATGAAATTAGCGATTACAGCTTGAATTCTATTCACCTAATAGCATCAGAACTTTTATTAAAAATCCTTTTTTTTTTGTCGCAATAATTGTTGGCAAATTTTACGTACTACATTAAATAAAAGTTGACTTTAAAATTGGACAATTGAGAATATACACATATTTTAACATTATTTCGTTTTACTGAAGGGCTGCAGGCCTGGTAGTTTTAAAGTGATTAAAAATACATTTTAAAAGCAATATAATGTTTCATTGTTAGAGTTTCTACACGGTTTTACCACAGTTGTATGATTTGTGCCTATTTTTTGGTAGATATAAAGCTTAGAGTTTTTCTGGTTTTTGCACACAGAGTGTAACAAATTTCGTTGTGAAAATAAGTAAAAATCAAGCAAAATTATTGTTCGTGAAAGACAGTGTATTAGTTCGCAAAACACCCGTTGTGCATCGTATGGCTTCTCATTGCCTTGGAAGGGTCACAGTGCCTAGAGCACTGGCTCCAACCAAGGCGGGTTTACTCGGGGATTTCCCGTTTCCCAAGCCCTTTCATTCCGCCGCTACTCCATACTCACTCCATGTCACCCCTAACCGGCGTTTAAGACCTAGATGTTAAGTGCTGGCCAAAATCTCTTCACTCCTCCACTCTTAGTCTTGATTTAGTTCAAAGCATTCCGTTGAAAGAGTTTTATTTCGCCAATGTGGAAAGAAAAAAAATTCATGGCGTGCCCTTAAGAGGTTTATGCACCTAACGCATGAACGGCGTTGTATCGTGCCGCACCTATTCTTTGCTATGTGAAACAGCTAAACTTATTCGCAATGCGTTTATCTACGAAAAGAACTGAAGGTAAGGTTAAAACTAGGCTTCTATCATTTTAAAAATGCAACATGTGTATTAGAAAGATGTTTTTGTAGCCCCTCAAATTGGCTATAAATTTATTTTTATAGACAGCTATAACTGGAAAAATACTACTCGGATTCGTTGGAAAGCATTCGTTGTACTTTACTACAAACTTTCTACAAATAAAATTGTAAGGTCTCCTCTTATGTCCAATAGGGAAAAGAGTAGTAGGAAAATACTGCACACCAGTTTTACGCTCCGCGAATATAAGCACATCGAGTGTGCAAAGCTGAACCTTATCGCTACACTGTTTCCGCGCATCAAACGCGAAGAATTACATCCGGTGTATAGCACTCTTAAGGTCTTGTTACGAAGTTTTACAGTGATTTCGAAAATATTTTTTTTATTGCTACCTAATACTCATATCAAAATTTCGCTGCACAGTTTTGACACTTATATGTTATAATTTGTAGCTGCATTTTTTTGTAGAATTATACTGAACGGTTTTTTAGATTTCATTACCAGTACCACGTTTTTCGTCGTGAAAATGAGCAAAAATGAAGGAAATTTTTTTTTTTTTTTTTGCGGGCGAATGGTACATTATTTTTAAAAAAAACGCGTCCACAGTATTGTGCATCGTGTGATTGCACGCTGACTCAAATTTTTTCAAAACTTTTGGTTAAAAAATATTTGAGTTATTGGCACCAGTCTGAAAAAAACTCGGGAACAAGTCCTAAAGCAAAGTTGAACAATGTTCGGGAGAGATAAGCGGGAGAAAGGCCCGGTGCGACACGTGTCGGCGTCGCATATCGACCACGTGTGTGTGCACTCCCCGCGCGCGGGATGTATTCCATTAATTTGCGCGGCGCCCAGACGCAATTTGCCGCCATGTTGCACCGCGTTAGTGTCTGTAATTGGCGCGCGCCACCCCCACCCTCCCCTCCCAGCCCCACGCCCCTCCTCCCCCTTGTGACAAGTTCACGACCGCCCCTTGCAGTTCTTACAGCGACTGCTCGTTACGCCAGTTTCCCCGACTGACCCACTTCTCTGCTAGCTGACGCCGTGTTGCCAGACGTCTCCTGCTGCCAGGAACATCTAGGTGTCTGCGACTGTCTTTTCAGCGCACTATGGTTTCTTTGCAGCAAACAAGAACATTTCTCCCAACATCAACCGAGCCGTTAAGGGCTTGTTCCCGAGTTTTTTCCAGACTGGTGCCAATAACTCAAATATTTTTAAACCAAAAGTTTTGAAAAAATTTGAGTCAATGTGCAATCACACGATGCACAATACTGTGGACGCGTTTTTTTTTTTTTAAATAATGTACCATTCGCCAGCAAAAAATAATTTCCTTCACTTTTGCTTATTTTCACGACGAAAAACGTGGTACTTTGGGTAATGAAATAAAAAAAACCGTTCAGTATAATTCTACAAAAAAAAATTCAGCTACAAATTATAACATATAAGTGTCAAAACTGTGCAGCGAAATTTTGATATGAGTATTAGGTAGCAATAAAAAATATTTTAGAAATCATTGCAAAACACCGTAACAAGTCCTTAAGGAGCACGGCTGCCTGCCTTGTGATTGGTAGTTTAAAAACATCTGCTACTTAGAAAGATCATTTCGGAACCCGTCAAAATGGCTTAAAACTTATGTTGCAGTATATTATAACCAAACAACTACTCACGAGATTCGTGTGAAACTAATAGAGAGGTGTATTGGACTTAACTTACAACTTTCCATCAATAAAGTGTCAGTCAGGCGAGTGTTCTACGATACCACTGCAGTGTCTTGCGGTAGAGGCGATACCGCACCAGATGAGCCGGTCAACATCGCCCTTGGTGTCGTGCCTCACTCACACTAACACACGAGGGAGAGTCCGAGATTCTCGACTTTCGAGAGAATTATTTTTCTAAACCCAGACAAGAACCGATATCATTAAGTGGCCCTGTAGCATTGTTGCAAATGTGTTTTACCGTGTAATGTAATTTTTCGAGACAAACGATATACTGTACATGTTTTAGCTGATTTATCAATTAAAAGGAAAATTTCGTTAATGAACTAATTAGCCACCGTCATGCTGTGTTTTGTGTCACAGTACTTAGTTAAAATCAGTTA
The DNA here is from genome assembly GCA_003012365.1 of Medauroidea extradentata. Taxonomy (NCBI): domain Eukaryota; kingdom Metazoa; phylum Arthropoda; class Insecta; order Phasmatodea; family Phasmatidae; genus Medauroidea; species Medauroidea extradentata. The sequence goes on from PNEQ01010704.1 coordinate 67,312, forward strand.
TAACAAAGTTTCAAGGCTTCCCGTTTGTGTTTTAAAAATAATATCGTCAAACATGTAGAAACTCGGGACCAAGCTCTTAAAGAGGAGTCGTCGCCGGTGTCGATTTTCCACCTTTGACACGTGGGAACAACGTAGCGATAAGAGCCAGTGTCCCACGCTTGGCGAGAAGCATATCGCCTCTATTCGCAGCGCCAAACTGGCGTGCAAGGAGCATCAGGGAGTTCTCGAAACTAATTACCACCGAGGCGATCCGAGTTCGATTCCCGGCGGGGTTGCATCCCGGATTTTGGCACGTGAGAATCTTGCCGGTCGATGCCGCTAGTCGGTGGGTTTTCTCTGGGATCACCCGTTTCTCCCGCTCCTTCATTCCGGCGTTGCTCCACACATCGTCACCCCTCACAGACGCTAAAGACTTGCATGTTAAGTGCTGACCAATATCTCTTCACTTCGAAACTAACTTGCAATCTTTCCGAGTAGACATTTTCCTCCAGTATCGTATTTGTGAAGAAATTTCTATGACGGCGAAATAATATACTTTTAGTTACAGCGTAACAGATTACGCTCAAGTGCATTATTCTGGTTGTTTGCTCATAATCCTGGCATATGTCGTTATTTAAAAATTTCGTTTTATATTTGTCCATATTGTTTTTCAAAAACGTGTGGATTTCCGTTTGTGTTTTATACTGTTTATCTACGCATACACACACACACACACTCTCTCTCTCTCTCTCTCTCTCTCTCTCTCTTTCTTCAGGGTTTTCCAGGGGAGAATAATAGTAATTTTATGTTTGTATGAAATAATGTTAGTTTTGTAGACGCTTCTTGAGAGTAGATTTCCTTCCTACAAATAATTATCTCAACCAGTTTTCCCGCAATAACACTTCGAAGTCAAAGTTTGCACTCCTTTGAGTTTATATAAGACGCTAAAACCAATAAGCATACATTAATTTAAAATGTCACACAGTAACTACATGTCAATTGCTACTGCTTGACATGTTTTAAAATCCATTACAAAATGGTTTTGTATGTAATAAAAATTTCTGAAATTTTGAATTTTTTCTTCTTTTATATATATTTTTTTAAAATGCAAAAAAAAAAAATAATTTGTAATGGATTTGAAACATGCCAATCAGTAGCCTGTAGCATGTAGTTTAAGTGTGAATTGTTTAATTAATTGATGTTCATTGGTTTTTGCGGATTATAAGAACAAAAAAAAAAACGTGAAAACGTTGACTTTGAAGTGCCATTATGAGAAAACTGGTTGAGCTAAATGTTTTGCGTAAGAGGAAACTGCTCTCCCATGTAACGTCTACACAACTAACAATATTTCATACAAATATAAGATTACTATTGTTCCCCACTGGATCACCCTTAATGCCATGCTAGGTAGTTATATTTTTTTCACATTTGTGCAAAAAAAATTTAACTAAATGCCTTGAAAAAATTTAAGTCTAAGGATTGTCACACGATGTGTTATTCTATTAGGCCTTTTGCTCAACTATTCAACGTTCTTTCACAAAATAAAATATTTTGCTTGGTTTAGGCTTATTTGCCTAACAAAATTGGCGATACTTCGTATGTAAAAATCTGAAAAAGTATAAAATTTATTACTACCAAAAAATTAGGCACTATTTATTATATATGTGACAAAACAGTACAGGGATTCTTCGATATGAAAATTATGTTGATTTGAAAAAAAAAAATGGTCAAAATAATTTTAAAAGCACAGAGCGTGTCCTTAACTAGAACTAGAGCAGGGAGTTGGTGGCTGTAGGACGTAACCGAGTTGAGTTACGAAGACGTATGAAGTGTTGCGTGGTTGACCAGGACACTATAGTCGCGAGTGTTTGACATACGTAGCTTAGCTTGCCCGAGGCGACGTCGTGGGAGTTGCATTGTCAGCAGCTGGGCTGGGCGGGAGGTTGCAGACAAGCCGGACGTGACGTGACTACGAAACAACCATGACGACCGCTTGTTTACTGTTATGAAACTTGCCACTGCGAGACGTGATTATTCTTACCACTAACCACATCCCTCCCCCTCCGCGGCTCTTGTAATTACATTTTTGCTATGCATGCCGGGGACTCGCTTCCTTCCAAGGGTTTCCTTCTTTCCCCTCACCACACCATTTTCTAAACACTGTTTTCTCGCTCTGTCTTCGTAACCGGAGGAATTTTTGGAAACAAGGTTAATTTGTGCCATTAATTGGCCGGAATTATGGAGAAAGCCCACTGAGATTTTCAAGGTCCAAATTTACTGTTTGTATTAAATCCTTGTATACATAGTTTTATCAAGGCTGTTGTTTATTTATTTTTTAAGTGTGATGTTATACTTGCTCTTTTTGTAGGCTATGGTTCGGTTCATGTCCTTCTACCAGTGGTGGCTCGTAGGTTGTTGCAGATAAGACACAAGTTGCAGAGAAGTGTATATAGTTGTATGTTAGTTGACGCTACAGCCACTGACAAGCTGGTATGTAGGTGTCGCTTATTACTGACTGCTCACAACACAATAAGTAGGGACCCCTATTTTTCGCGAAAAGAATTTTGCCTCCCTTTGTTTCGGTGTCTTACGTGCACATCTGCAGTTCTGCTACGTGGTAAGTGATTGGATATTTTAACTCCCACCAGCCTTGGGATTCTACCGGCAAATCACAGACGTGTGGTGTTGCAGGAACGTTATGGTGATTGGCTCAGTCGAATAAGATAACGGCTTTTCACAAAGACACGCTGCCAATAACCATGAAGTAGAGCTGCAGATGTGCATGTAAGGCACTGAAACGAACTGAGGTAAAAATTTTTTTCTCGAAAAACAGGGGTCCCTAAAAGTAGCCAGTATATATTTCATGATCATTGGTATACGGTGGCGTGTTCACACGAGTGTACAGTTCTCTGCAACTTGTGGCCTCCCTGCCAACAACCCTCGAGCCGCCACTGCCTTCTACTAGGTACAGTTATCTCAAAATAAATAATTTTGGGTTGTTCGTATCTGCTTAACACCGTTCAGTTAGGTTATAATTATAGTTGGTCCCGTATGCACAAGATCCTCGAAAATGAATTGTACAGTTTCAGTGTTGTTTTCTGTATTGAACTGATTCTGCTACCAAAGTGTAGAGGAAAGGCCTTGAGGATGGGTAACAGTCGAATACGCCATGTGACGACCACCAGTGAGATTGCGACCGTACAGCAGCCAGCACAGTATGTGCTGTTGTTTGCTGGGCGCAAGTCACTGTGCTACGTCAATTAAGGCTGATGTATCCGGGACAGCGTGTATCAGAACAAGGGCTATTTGTCGCTGGGTAAAAACTATCCATGAAACCTGTAACGTTGGCAAAAGATATCACTTGGACGCCCACGGACATACTGTTGAACGACTTAGGATGTTTTAGTGTGCTCAGCTCAAAAACGTTTCCTGCTTTGGTTTGGAGTTTGGAATTCCGGAGACTGCCGTACAAAATCACGGTGGCCACACATCTGGAAAACCTGGAATTATCAGGGAAATTGTGGCCACCTGGAAATATCAGGGAAATTTCAGGGAATTTTTGGTCCATCTGAAAAATATCAGGGAATTTTCTTGCCTCGTTCAGTTTGAGTTTCCGCAAAAGTCATAGGAAGGAATATAATGGAGTTAGAGACTGTCATGTACAGGATTGTCAAGTCCGTTAGTTATTTCTGCTGAATGCTTTGTCAGTTCACTGGCAGAAGTGTCAGAAAGGACTTGAAATAGTTGCCTTTATTGGAAAAATGTGCTGAATAAAAAGCAGAAATGTTGTTTTCATACTTTAGAAAATCAGGGAAATTGTTTGTTTTCTGTCAGGGAAATAAGCGAAAGATCAGATAATTTTCTTTGTTGCAATGAGTGACTACTCTGAAAATGTTCTTCACATTCGTTGTGAGATTTCGTGCCTACACTTTTCAAATGAGAAAACTATGAGAGGTAAAATTGTTTTGTAAGAGGAAACTGCACTCACAAATATCGTCTACAAAACTAACACTATTTCATAAAAATATAAAATTATGATTTTATCGCACTTGAACACCCTTAAGGTAGACGAGCAGAGCCTATAAACTACATGATGATCGTTGTACTTGTAGGTATGTTAGGTTGGTGTACTGCGTGCCGTATGGCGCGGCTGTGACGTCACACACGTGTGTTGTAGGCGGTGTCGCTGTGTTGTGCAACAGTCCTTGCACAACACGTGTACACCACGCGTGTAAGGCGCGGCGTTCCCCTGGGCGTGTAGGCAATGCGGCAAGCGAGACCGCTACGGGGTTTGCCTACGTTCCAGGAGCTCTGTCCTACCGGCGATACTATTTGCTTCAACCTGTACCCAATGCTTCTATGGGCCTAGTTGGTTCGGAATAAAGTGAACACTTTTGGAGCTACTAAATACTTTTATCCTTTCAAATAATTTATGTTTTTCTGCCACTTTTTATGTAAACAATTTAACTACACTAGCAATCAAAGTTTGTGGATACTAAAACGGCAAATCTGAGATCACAATAAATAACATTTTCAGCTATTCTAGACAATATGGTTGCCAAAAGTGCCCATTTTATTGCAAATAGGTGTGGCACGGTAAGTTCATCTTTTATAAACGCATATTGATGCAAATAGCACAAAAATTTGCAACTCTATTACCTTCTTGCAATTATTTACCCCTTCAATATATTTTCCCGAGATATCTCGGGCTGTAAATCTCTGGGAAATGTAATTTGAAATTAATAAAAATTTATATATATATATATATATATATATATATGTGTGTGTGTGTGTGTGTGTGTGTGTTTTATATGACTAATTGTATTGCCTGAATAACATTTGTTGTTTAATGCGTTTATAAACTTCGGATAATTTTTGCAAACAATGTAAAAAATCCCTGACTCTAAAGATGTTGAAATCGATTACCATTTGTTTTATTTTAAATAATTGTTCAATACTACAATGTAGTGCATAATACATTGTCATTTACAAAAGTTTGAATTTACAGTGTGGCCGTTATACGCACGAGGTCCTGGCTAGCGCACAATTCCTCCCCCCCCCCCCTCTACACAAATCCGTATTCTGGTTCGATTCTCCGCGGGGTCGATCCCCGGATTTTTTCATAGGGTAATTGTGGCGGACGATGCCGGCTGTTGGGCGGGTTTTCTCGTGAATCTCCCATTTCCTCCTTCCCCTTCATTCCTGCGCTGCTACATATATGATGTCACCCATCTCCTATCCTAAGAACCTAGACGTCCAGTGCTGACCCAGATCTCTTCATTGTGTATTCGAGGACCGACCTCGCCGGGAATCGAACCCGGATCGCCTTCGCAGGAGACGATCTAGCCACAGCACCAGCCGAGGCCGCTGTAGTAAATAGCACAGAAGCGAAAGTTATTTGTGTAATAATGTTTTAGGGAAATAATGACAAATTAATTCAAGTAGGTATGTTTTTTAGAATGAGACTAAGGAAAAAAACTAAAAACTGAAAGAAAAGTGAAAACAAGCCTAGTAGTTTATTATTAATTGTTTCCTTTATATGTTGTTGACTAATTTTCTTATGAAATCTTTCATGTTCTGTTGTTTTGGTTTATGGATGTGTTGCCAAATAGGCTTGTTTTCTTTATTTTTTTTTTTTTTCGTTTTTCGTATGATATTGCAGTGGCGTATGTCCACAATAATATAGTTTGTCATTTTAGTAAAATAAAAATACCGTACCTCTAATCTTTCATCCCGTCACACATGAACCATTAAGATGTATTGATCCCTACCGCCTTGGATTTATCCGATTCTTCTCGATAACTTCTGTTCCAGTCGATGTATCATAATTTTTGTCACGACAGGGCATATATACAAACTTAATCGACTTTCTGTAATTGCTGGAACCATAATATATTCATTATTTTGCAACGGGAAACAGCTGAAAAGGAAAAATAGTTTTGTTTACGGGAGCGACTACAGAGGCCACAAAATTAACAGAAACAATGTCATACGGATTCCAAAAAGTGAATGAAACTATAAACTACGCCTTGCCAGCGTGAAAAAAGTAAAACAATGTGTCTATTCCCTGATTTATAAGAAAAACCGTAAAACCGACGTGACAGGGATCAATCCCCCTTAAAGCCAACAGTATTGAACCAATGCTCTATTGGAATAGACGATACTATGTTTTAGACTACCAACAGAGGATTACTTATGAGTGAATAACAATACAAACTATATACATCCAGTAAATAGTAACAGTTTAGTTTATAAAAAAAATTACTCGGTAAAATTTATTGGTTACATTTTATGTATGCAGCAGGTGAACAATACACATTCAAGCACTAATTAAAGTAGGTATTTTTCAACATTTACTTTATTTTATTTCAGTTTTTAAAGATTCGTTTGACAATTTCATATTCGTGTGAGGATTTCGGGTTAGGGGTCACGTCCCCTGTGTTCTTGAATCCCCCTAACCACCCCCTCCCCCGCGCCAGTATGGATCCGCCTGGGCGTGATACGCACGCATTCTTTACCTTAATTGGAATTGTTCAGGTATTGGAAGTTCCAGTCACGTGCAAGTTTCTGCTAAACAGCGCCGAACAGGTGACGTCATCGTTGTCGTTCTGCCTTGTTTGAAGGCTTGACTCAGTAATCTGTAGAACCGCGAGTTTGACGCTTAACGGCGTTAGACCCGTAAAATGTAATTTAAAAAAATATATATGTGCCACTGTTCAACTTTTACACGTCAGATATGTAATTTCCCCAAGTATAAAAAAAGTTTCGCCCCATAGTTTTTGCGTACTAATCAACAAGCTATATAGTTAACATAGAGGGGCGGAAACGCTTCCAAAGTGAAGCCCAATTGAACGGCTGTTTTAACCCTAGAAAACATTCCGAACAGCAGTGTAGCCAACATTATGTTGAAAATCCGTCATATGTTCGCATAAAATCAGTTACTTTATAGCTCCACTATATTCCCGCCAAACACAGGAAAAAAATGTCAGTAATTATTTTAATATGTTATACTGAAATAATGTTTAAATTAACATAATCGCTCTCGTCTCTCGACCGGATATAAGAGTCCGCCATTTTATCTAGAGTCAAAATATCACGTTCAATGGGGCTTCACCTCAGAGCCTTGGAGAGTGCTGTTTCCGCCGCTCTATGTTTACTATATAGCTCGTTGGTAATAACTCGTCAAAGTCTCAAACTGGCCATTGCAGTGTAGCCAAGATCAAAAAGAGTAATTAACTAATGAATTCAAAACTACAAGAACTGAAAGTCAGTGTATCAATGCATTTTATGACTTGTTTGACAAAAGTTAGTGTTGAAAATTTCAGTAGTAGCCAAGTGTCAAAGTTATGCAGAAATTTACTCCTTTTCATAAATTTTTAAGAAATATAAAAATTTATCCTTTTGTATTTACAATGGTGTCTTGAAATAGCCCATATAATGTAGTGTCGATGTGAATTACTTTGTTTCTGCAAGTTAATATAACTTCTACGCCGCAACAGCCATTTTGCAACTATGATAGGAGATTATGCTAAAACAATGGGACCTAATTTTTTTTTTATTTGGGGAAGTGACATTTTATCTTATGTGTAAATGTTTAACTGTGTTTGGCATAAATATAATAGAATGAAATTTTACGGGTCCAACGTCATTAAATGTTTTTGCACCATTTTATTCCAATGCCTTACGTACACTTCGGCAGCTGTGCTTCATGGTTATTGTCAGCGTATCTTTATTCAGACACATCTCTTATTTGACTGCACCATTCAGAATGTCACTGTGTCAATATACGTCTGTGATTTGCCAGTAAAACATACAACATCCAGTTACTAGAGGCACGAGTATTTCGCGTATTCATCTGGCAACAGCTTGGACTTCCCAGTCCTATACACGCACTGGTCGAAGTCGATATCCATTGGCTTCTAACCGTGAAAGTGGGTAGCACTTGTCCCCACGACGTGTTTCCTTATTTATAACTGGCTTACAGTCGCCAAAGGTGTGTTAAAACAGCTGTAGTCTAATCTAAGAAGGGTCAGTAAAGTATACGTTATTGATAGAGATAGGACATTTCGCGAATATATTTTTGCATCACTTTGTTTCAGTGTCTTACGTACGCACCTGCATCTCTGCTTTGTGGTTTGATATTTGAACTCCCAGCGTCTTATCTATATATTTCTTGTATTTAAAAAAAAAATCGTTGAAGACTTTAAATTTTCATTTCGAAATTCAGCATTTTTTACTAAATACAAAAATATTGTATTGTTTGTTTTTATATATGTCAAATAATAGCCAAAACATTGTTATACACTGTGAATTTTTCCGGTTTGGTATGTCAGTTGGTTTTAGTGGCGTGCATACAATCGTAAAGTGCAAATTTTGACGTTTACGACTCATTACGCAAAAACTATGAGATATACACAAATTTCCCAAGAGGAATATTATCTCATAATTTAGGTTTAAAATAAGAAAAAAATATCTGGTGCAAATATAAAAATAAAAAATAAAAAAAGACGTTGAAAACTGAGGTGAACCGCTCTCTTAAAATGAATTAATTAACTATGGTTTCAAAAGTGCCAACTTCACCCAGAACCACATGTAGTTACCTGAAGTTTACAAATAGACTTCTCAAGGTAAACTTGCGGTAAACTGAAGCCAACAAGGCCTAGCTGGAGCTGGAAAGTTTGGTACGCCAGCTCCTAGATTTGTGCCAGTTATTGCATATATACTACTAGCCGCATTGTTTGTTGGTACAGTAGGGTGCAGTGAAATGCATCCAGTAATTTCAGTGAATTTTTCTTGTTATAGGATTTTGCCTAATTTTGTTTCTGCATAAATCATGTAAAATGGTTTTCGTTTGGCTGGTTGATAAACTTATAACCCTGCTTGCGCTTCAATTGCGTTGCAGCGAGTTACGACAATTTTTTTTGACGGAACTATTTAACGTTGCATTCCATTTATATATCTAAAACTTCGGTATGTGTATTAGGTACATCATTTCCGGGCCCCTCAAAAGTTGCAAAAATGGGTTTTCCTGACTTCCGTCTTTGAACTATGCTGTCCACAAATAAAATAATGTGGTCACCGCTTAAAGTCCAATAGGAAAAAGGGTAATAGTAAAGCACTGCACGCCAGCTGAGTAGCTTGCACGTAGAGGCGATAATATATTACATACGTCGGTCAACTGCGCTCTTATCGCTCATGTCTCACACACACACAAGTACAGCCTGTCTAGGGAGGCCCCTTAAGATATTAGCTAATATGTTCTGAAATTAAAATAATAAATAAATACTTGTGCGATGAAATTATGTAGGCAATATGATAATTTATTAGAGACACCTGCGAGGTATCGTACCGGCAACCAAGCTAAATGTTTTTAATAATCGCACGCTGTCTTAAATAATGAACTGTGTTATACATTGTCTGAATGGGGCAATAGACGATGAATCTTTATAGTCAACTATCACTGATCTAAGTGTTTTCTATACGCATGTTCGTAAATATATACCGTTATTGATGATTCTGAACGTTATATTTGCTCGGGCGAGCATGTTGGACACACACTGTCTCACATTTGCGTGACAAACAGCTGTATGAATGTTTCCCTCTATGTACCGCCCACGGCTGAAAGCCGAAATATCCGCAGTTACAAGTGATTTAGTGGACGCTGTCTCGTGAATATTCATGGCATTCTTGGGTTAAGCGGTTCGCCAGATATTTCGTGCAACGGTTCATGCCTCGTGCTTGTGCAATGCAAACTATATTAAGTATGATCTTTGAATGATATTTGCGATGTACGACAAACTGAAAGTGTTTTGGTGGATGCACGCTAGCAAAGTTTTATACTTTCATGAAACTCACAGTTGGAAAAATATGGAGGGAAACCAGCAATGGGTGTAGTCAATCAACATACAAATAATTTCGAAGTATAAATATAGTCACTGTATAATAGAAACAAAACATAATAAAACGGAGATTTCAAAGAGACAAGAAGCGTGTAAATGACGACAACGATGGTCAAAGACAACATAAGTGGTCTTTACGTCTCATCGACAGCGAGGTCATTAGGCTCCAAATACACGTTGCCCAAAACGTAGCAGATTTCATACCAATTTTTTGCTACCATAGAGAAAAGGGTTACTAAAAACAGAGAATGGTATGAAAACTGTAACGGTTTTGGGCATCGTGTGGGTGGCCACACACCCGGAAAATCTGGAATTATGGGGAAATTGTGGCCACCTGGAAATATTAGGGAATTATTGGTTCTTCTGGGATATTTCAGGGAATTTTCTTACCTTGTTAATTTTCAGCTTCCGCAAAAGGCACTGGAAGTAACATAATGGAGTTTTAAGAGTATTATGGCATTTTGTTCAAAAAATTACCGTCATGTAGGTATTATTATAGATACTCACTGTAAAAAACTTCCTCAAATGTTTAGGAAGTTATTATCCCAGACGCAGTAAGGGACAGTTACCATACTTCCGCCTTGTAAATATGCAAACGTTTACAAATGTTACAATACAAGTCCGGTAACTTAAGTATGCATTTAACTGTTTTATAATTAGATTTAGGATTGCTACCATGGATGTCTGGGAAACTATTCTACCATACCTACTTTCTTAGCGCTCCTATACGCACATCTTGTAAATTTACAAACAATTTTTTAGAGTGTATATTGTCAAGTCCGTAGTTATTTCTACTGAATGCTTTGTCAAGTTCACTGTCAGTGCTTTTTTTCAACAAACATATTATTTTGGTATAAATTATTTTATATGTGCAATATGTCACGTAAGTATTTTGAAGATATACCTAAATCATTGACATCTTTGCCACATTCGAAATTAATTTGCAGAAAACCAGCAACTCCATCTATTGACGAAACTTAAAAGTCCACTTGCGACGCGCAGTTGACATAGTTTTTCCAGTACATGGCCACAGAGGAGCAGGTCTGGACACTTGGAGTTGAAAATTGGCCCTCATATGACTGATTGGCGCCACTGGCACTCTGGTGTTGTTTGAACATTGTGTAAATGGATCTACAAGGAGCAAACTTGTGTCGGAAGAGCACTTATAGTACGACGCTATATATTGCAATGTTAAATCAAGACTTCATTGCTAGTGGCGCTTTCAGACACAAAGGGGCCAATCTAATAGCATTGGTAGATAGGCTAGTGTCCAGACCTGTAATTCTAAGATCTTGTTCCAGTAGGACATTTAAGATTGGCGTCTACCCAGACCGCCGAGCGGTCTGCAGATCTTCAGACGTTAGCAGATTACTCGATAATTGCTCATTGCACATGAGTGATGTCTGCTTAGGAATAACATGTAAAGAACGCAATACGTCTGTATACCCATTTCAGGTTCACTACTACTCATTGAAGGCCTCACTCTTTAATTTTGCAGTGGTTTCGAAAAAAAAAAAATGTAACGCAAATATCACAAAAATTCATTCTTACAGTTTTAACACATGTATATCGTTGTTTGTATCTGAATTTTTCTGTTGCAATACACTTAACGAATTTTTAGATTTTTGCCCCTGAAATAGCACAAATTTTGTGGTCAAAATAAACCGAAATGAAGTAAAATGACTTTTTGCTAGCAAACGGTACATTATAAAAAAAAAGCTCTGGTAAAATGTGTATCGTATGTCTGTAAACAGTCTCAAACATTTTTAAGGCATTTGTTTAAAAAATATTAATGGTTTGAAATAAATGAAAGGCCGTGGCCTTAAGGCGGCCGCGTACCTCACGTTTCAAATGCGTTGCAGCGTGTTAGTAAACGGTTTTTTTTCTACGAAAATATTCCACGTGTGCCAATTGTGCCAACGTACGAAAAGAAAACAAACTTCAGACAAGGTCGGAACCTCATTGTTAAGACGCCAAGCTCATTAAAAACACTGTTTCCAAGCCCTCCAACATGGCTAAAAACTACCTTTTCAGACTTCCGTACATCAAAATGTACTAACCGGATGCATGTGAAACTCAGGTTGCGAATGTGCGACTGAACCCGAGCCTTAAGGGCATGGGCCCGAGTTTCTTCGCATTTAACGACAATTATTTTTTAAAACATAAATGGGAGCCGATATCGTAAAATCGCTTCGTAACTTTGTTATGACTGATTTAAACGGCATTCTCTAATTTTGTTGAGTCAGAACTGTGCAAAATAGTTGCTTATTAGTTAATTAACGAAATTTCCTTTTAATTGATAAATTAGCTATACTCGTCACACAGTTTGTCTCCAAAAATTACGTTGCATATTAAATCCAATTTGCAACAAAGTTACGAAGCAATTTTACGATATTGACCTTGTATGGATTTAAAAAAAAATAATTCTCTCGTAAGCCGAGAAACTCGGGCCCTAGCCCTTAAGACACATCTGTTGTTTTTTCCTTCATGAAATCCGTATTGTGTACACTATAAAGTGAAACGATACCTAAATAAAATAAATATTTTTCGTGTTGGCTATGACTTAAGGGTTTAAGTTTATCGGGAACGTATATTCAATACTCGTTGATTAGTGCAGCAGTTAAGGATGTTCGAGAGGGAAAATATTATAATTTTATGTTTGTGTGAAATAGTGTTAGTTTTGTAGTTTTGTAGGCAGTATTTGGAAATAAGCCTAACTTTTCCTCTTACAAAAATTAGCCCAGTCAGTTTTCGCGTAGTGACATTTCAAAGTAAAAGTTTATGTGATTTTATTTAATACATCCCGCGAAAAATATAGTTAAAATAATCAAACGAAATAATTTCCAGTGTAAATGCATGTCACGGGCTACAGCCAATACAAACTGTTTTTTTTTTGCATTTTAAAAAATTTCTAAAGGTTGAGAAATATTCCAAATTTCAGAAGTGTTTTAATGTATATTTTTTGTGTTGGGTTCTTGTATACTTCAAGCCCACAACATGTACTTCCGCTGTGAATTATTTCGTTTCGTTATGTTTATTGGTTTTCGGGTGTTAAAAATCAATTAAGAGTGCGTGATAAATAAAGAAATGCTGAATCATCAATAGATTTCTACGCTTTTTTTCGAAGCCAACATGGATAAAATACTCGATGACAATCCTCGATAATGGTATTTGCCAACAGTTATTGTATGAGTAAATATTTATGCTGAATTACTAATTCGTTATGCGTGATCTCTTGCGCCGCAGTTAAATGCACGAGGTTCCGGCGTCAGAGATTGTTTCCAGTGTTAAGAACTTCTGAGACACAATTTTGTTTAAAACGTTGGCTAAAACTATTGTCCAGGATTGCTATTGTTT
>PNEQ01010704.1:80646-111790 GCA_003012365.1 Medauroidea extradentata
GGGGGGGGGGGGGGGGAGTCCAGTGGATGATGTGTCGACCATCGCTAAAAAATATATCGGTTGGGGGGTCCGGGGTCATGTATATACGGTGTACTTTAAATATACTGCTGGCGGAATAGTAATATTTATATTTATTATATTTTATAATTATTTTCGTGTAAAGGACAATTCCCCCCTCCTTAAATATTTTAGGGGAATGAAACGTGTCCCCCCTCCCCACCGACTCACCTCCGTAAGACTGCTTGACTCAGCTTTGGCGATTGCAGTGTGTAAGACTCAAGAAGCCATGTGTTGAATACTACGGTGAAGTTAAATGCAGAATTTAGATTATTATATAGCGCGAAATATTTTTGTACCATCATAAATGCTGTAGCTTCTTGGGTGATATAGGCCGTTCGGAATAAAGTGAACACTAAATATTTAACCTTTGAAAAATATCACTAGCTGTTACTACATATAATTCAACATTACCGATAGTCACTTTACTGCTTGTGTGGTTGGCAACGAAATAACACAACATAGTTCCGTGTTTATTCGTATTTAAATACAATAATTCTGAAACAAAATCAACTGACAGCGATATAGTTGTATTTTATATAATTAATAAACTTTTTTTCTTAAACTACATATGTACCTATCGACTGAACAATTTATCTTACACGCGCAAACATAAAGTGACGTGTCCCAGGAGGTTAGACTTTTCCCGTCGTTAGCTGCTACACGCGGAAAGATACGAATTGGCTGGAAATAGATCTTTAGCAGGGCTTTTTCGAGTGCTCACTTTATTCCGAACTACCTATATACGTCTTGACGCAAGGTAGCTGTCTGCAAGACTAATAACGAGCCAACAAATATTACAATAGCGGGTTACGTATTGGCTCAGTCAAATAGGGTAACAGCTCCACGTACAAACGAGTCAGTAATCTTCTGGTAAGCTTAACGTGTGTTGGAACCCAGCAAACAGTCAAGTTTTCCCGTGATCTACCATCATTAGAGCTACCATCGTTCAGCTTATGAAAATATTACAGGCCTTTTGCTTCTCCGAATGGCTGTTGTCCTATTTGACTGAGCCTATAAGAATCCCGCAGTTGTAATATTTGATGCCTATTATTGGTCTGCAGACAGCTACGTTGCGTCAGTGTTTTCAAGGCTATGTTCGCGATATATCATCTGTAACAACAGTGTAAGTGTACAGGTCACGGTCGTAGAAGAACAGGTCTGGACACTCGCCTGGATATTTGACCCCCTTGTTGTTTGGCTGTAGTTCACCAAGTTACCGAGAATATTGTGTTTTATTGGCGCTGATGTTAGGGCGGTCGGACTAAACTCCGCCCACTTCCTTTCTGCTAAGATAAACAATTTATCAAAACGTATTTTTTTATCAATTTATGAAAGATTTTCTTTGCTCACAAATTTAAGAAAAGGCTCTAGCAATCTTTATTTACTTTATAAATATAACAGTGGAAATAAGTGGGCGGAGTTTGAGTCCGACCGCCCGGAAAACAGCGCCAAAAAGTACGACATTCTCGGTAACTTGACAAACTACAGCCAATCAACAAGGGGTCAAGCAAAATACATTGTTAGATAGGCGAGTGTCCAGACCTGTTGTTCTACGACCGTGGTACAGGTCGACGCAAGGCGGTGCAGTAATCACTATGCAGACATAGTGCGGTGTTGAAGTGCAGGATGACAGTACACCGGTTGGAGGAGGCCGCTACTGGCAGTGGTAACCTTGTTAGTCGAGGATGTGGGGAAGGGGGCGGGGATTACAGGCGAGCAAACAAGCATCAACTGCGCAGTTCCTGTGCGCGCATTTCTCGTCCCGTGCCCCGCTCCGCTTCAATCTTTCTCTCTCTACTGTGACGTCACAGCCACACGCTTCCATTTCCTCTCGGCCCGGCTCAGCTCCCGACCTGCCGGAACAGGGGTTGCCAAACTACGTTCACACCTCAACTACTCTACACTTTTCTAACAGTATTTGTTTTATTTAATTAGTTTTATATACTTGTAAGTTTCAGCTCTTGGATGATTTACAACTTGAATGAGTGAGTGAGAGATTTTGGTCAGCGCTCAACGACGAGGCCTCCAGCGCTGGTGAGAGGTGACATGATGTTAGTATGGAGCAGCGTCGGAATGAAGGGGCAGGGAGGTCCTCGAGAAAACCCGCCACGAATTGCCCGCAATGTCTCTTCATAGAAACATTTTTAAGGGGGGAAATGCACTGAAAATAATCACGTTGATTTTCTTTGCGTTTTTATCACAACAATATGACACCGACATGCTAAGGGGAGGTTAGACAATTTTATTGTACTTTCAGTTTTTGAACCATAACATTTCATCAAATTGTTTTATCAGAATTTTCTCTTCGACGAAGCATAGGATATATTCTTGGTAAACTGCTCGACATAAATAATAATGGTATCTTCAGTTAATTTTCCATGAAGAATCAATGCAAGAGAATTCTTGTATGTTAACGTATAGTTCTCTTGCAATGACCCTATATGACAAAGGCTATTTCACAAATTGTTATGGTTTGTGATAGGTGGTTGGTGATAAAGTGATCATTTTTGACTTCTTAGTTTATTTTTTTCCTTTCAGATAATTTATACTTTCCTGACACTTTTTAATAAACATCAAAGCGACCTAAGTTAAAATCAAAGCGTATAAATTGTGCCGTTGTTAAAAGTTAACGTCTTATATAACAATGAATAATATGTTTTGATGATTATTCTAGACAAGGTGTATTTCAAAGTTCTCTCATTACCGCGGACAAACTATAGTAATGGCGCAGATATCTGTGCGTTCTGCGTGGCCCGAGCCGCTTGCCCACTGAGTCGCCGGCCAAGATGAGGTGAGTGGGTTGAAGGAGAGGAAGTTAGAGAGAGAGAGAGAGGTAAGAGGAACCGGCGGCTCAGGTGGCGACGTCGTCTTCACGGACAATACTCGTCCCCGGGGCGTCATTGTTACGGCGTCGCGGCGCCCTAACGAGCAAGCGCCGTGCGAGACACGTCTCTGTCGATAACAATGCCGCTCTTCCCCCTAACTCCCCTCCCTCCTTCCTCCGTCCAACAAGCTGCAAGGTCTTGTCCCCACACGTCGTCTGGCAATGGCGCGTTTTAACACTCATTCCTATTACTTACTCTGTGTATAACTTCGTCATTAACACTGACATGGCGCTTTCTTTGACGAGGCATGCGTCGATCAGGCGATGGTTTGGGAGAATCTAGGGCCGGTATTCCTAAACGTTTGTATAAAGGTTTAGGTGCAGCATATGTCACGCCTAGACCTTATCGGTATTCCTAATCGTTTGTATAAGGGTTTAGGTTCAGGATATTGCTTATTCACGACTAGTTTGTGACATTTCCTTGTCCTAATATAATTACGCATACGCAGTGCGCTTAGCCCTACAGACAGCTACACACGTTACAACGTATTTTACCGCTTGCTGGACGAATATCGTTTTTAATAATAAAAGAGGAAACAAAAACATTCCAATCATACAGAAAATGAAACTTTGTGGCAGCAAGAATACTAAATAATAACCCACTAGCATTTTAACTACCCAAACAGTCCAAAATCAACAAACTTGTGGTTTTAAAAGCATTGCAGTATACGTATTTTTTTTTTCGGATACTGCTACAGAAGTGATTCAATAGCTCAGCTGCTAAGGTGTCAGCCCAGTACATTTTTATTTGGGTTCGAATCCCGGTCATTCCAAATTTTTTTTTTTTTTTTTACTTTTTTATATATTATGTATCACGATAAGCCAAAAATTAAATTAATGTTTATTTCCATAAATATAGTTTCTAAGCATTAAACTAACTAAAAAATATAGAAATCAGATAAATATATAATGAACCATTGATGAATAGGACATTTTTTCCACCTGTAAATTGTAGTCAGCATGTAGGAATACCACGTCTAGTGTACGGAATTAAATGACTTGGCTTTTTTTGTTCTTAAATTGCTTAAAAATCGAAAGAATAATGGACGTACGATCAATAGGCACCTTTTGTAAACCGGCCTACTTAGAAAATATGCAATTGCAATTGTTATAAACTGTTATATACTGTTGATTCAAACACATCTTTATAAGATACGATACGTTTAACTAACATTCAGAAGTTTTGACTATGTTTTCATTTACAAAAATTCCAATATTTTTATAATTAATTTCCTAAATAAACTTTTTACTAGTAAAATAAAACGAATGTCGTTTATATTATTTTCGTAAATAACTCGTATTTAATCTGCGTTACGTCATGTTAAATAAAATTTTCAGAAAAAATTAAATGTGTTCACGATGTATTCCCTTACGAGAATAATAAATAAATATGTAACGGGATGTTTCCAAAACAGCTAGCCTGCTATAAATACAATGTTTAAGCTTTAAAATTTGTGAAAAATATCTCCATTATCATGTCATTGTAATTAAAAATTTAGTTAAATATATGACAAAAATTACAGATTCGTAAAAGTTTAATTCAAAAAACCGTTTGTACGACAGAAAATCTGCTCGCTGGTAACTTGTGCATAGAGGCGATAGGACATTTAATAGGCGTGCCAATGCTGCTCTTGACTTAAATTTTTTTTCCCCGGTCTTTTGTAAGGAAAATCTTATCACATTTAAAAATTACAGTTTTATTTGTAAAGTAAACACACTTTGTAAAGTAAACACACTAATCTGCGAATGATATGTGCATATATCGAGAAAGTATACAAGCTTAACTAATAAGACTACTTTTCTTAATTTGGTACAAATAAATAAAAAAAATCACATTGATCATGTAGATATAAACATACGAAAATATTTCTTTGTTTCCTCATGTGATCCTATCTTCTAACATAGTGAATCTACAACAATTGAAACTAACTAAACCAAAGTTTGGAAAATAAAGTTTATAATTTTACATTTTCTTGAGAGTCGGCGCAGTTGTTATAGGAGAAAATTAATATATTCATGACATGAAATCTTGGGAAATAGAGGACGTTCAGTATTATAAACGTCGAATCGCCAAATTACATTTAATACACAATTTCCCAGTTAGTTATGCGGGATAATTTCTTTATTTTAATGTGGCAATAGCTTATGAAATATATGTCGAAAATGTGTCCTCAAATTTTTCTGCGAACTGAATTATAGTGGTGGTAATATTAACCAGAAAATAACCACAAAATGTAATTTCTTAAAATGTAAAACAAAATAACAAATGCCAAAACAATTAAAGACCAAATAGTCTATTTTATCAAAAGAAAAAAATTATGAACTAATTTTAAACAATTACCTATTTCACGTAATCATTGAATTACATTTTCAACTTACTTTATCATAAATTTCACCACGTAGTACTAATAAAATCTATTCTGAATCATCCTGTGTTAAAAACTGAATATGATATATTTAAAATACGTTAATATCAAATATATGTACCGAGTTTGGTGATTTACAGATGCGTGGTTGGTGCAGATAACTCATATGATCAAGAAACATAGATACTCAAATTGCCAGCGTTTTGTAGGCTGATATACACAACGTGTCTCTTCAAAAAATTAGTTTTGTTTATCTCGTGAAGAAAAAACATTTTAAATGACTGCCATTATGAAAATATAAACTAATTACATAAAAGTCAAAATACACGCTGATGCCTGTAACGGTGAAGCAGATCTGCCGATGTTCACCATTGAAACAAAGCTGTAAAATAATATGTTCGTCATAATCTCATGGTTCTATTCAGATTGTTACAGGAAACATTTCTGCCGCTTGAGTGCTGATGTTCGTAATGGGTGTAAACTTACCAATCACAGAGTTTACCTGAATTTTAAGTTACGTAAAGTTGATAATTTAAAACGTGAAATTTATTTATTTTCACTTTAAAATTAGGTTGAGACAATTGACTAGACGACACAGACAACAAACTATGCACATCAATGACGGCACTACTTAACCCAATGATTTATGTCTTCATCGTTGTGTCGTCTAGTCTGTTGTCTGTGACGTCATCGTTGTTATCCTGTCTTGTGACCAACATTGCCTTTGTCCCAGTATTGTCTGTGCTGTTTTAAGAGTGCGCGGTAGATAAATAAACGCTGAAAACATCAACTGATTTCTACGATTTTTTTCGAAGCCAATATGGATAAAATACTAAATGACAATCCTACGTAATGGTATTTGCCAACTTTATGAGTAAATATTTATCCAGAATTACTTATTCGTTACGCGTGATCTCTTGCGCCGCAGTTAAATGCACGAGGTTCCGGCGTCAGAGAATTGTGCCTCAGAAGTTCATAACACTGGAAACAATTTTGTTTAAAACGTTGGCTAAAACTATTTTCTGAGATTGATATTGTTTAACTTTCGCAAATTGTCTTCAAGAAACCTACAGCTATCGATTAATGTTTTAGCGTTGAATTATGTACCATGCCCTCTTAATTGTGGTGTCCTGAGTTTTACAGATTATTTAGTTTTGTATTCCGACTTTTATTTTGTGGTGTTTATTTTATTTTCCTTTATTTGTAGTTGACGAATTCCTTGTGGGACATATCATGTTCTGTTGTGTTTTGGTTTATTGATGTGTTGACTACAGCCAAACTATGTTTTTTTTTTTTTGGAACGACGTCATAATAATGCAGTACCGTATGTCGATAATAGTACAGTACGTTATTCTGTCCCCTTGCAAGAAACATTCAGAGACATGAGTAAACACACCGTAATATCGCGAAAATATGTCCAATAGACTGTAGTATCTTTATTCACACTAATATTGGATGACACAATGACTTTATTCGAAGTCTCAATTTCGGAAGATATCACTGTCGAACATCTGCAAGAGTCCGTGTCACTAAGCATGCTTAATTTTTCTCAATTTGTTCCTGATTCCAAAATTAGCAAGATTTATTTGACGAATTAAAATACTGACTTAGCTCATTTGATTACCTTTCACTATGCAAACTATGCTCAAAATATTATATCGTAATTTTAAAATAAGAGTTAGTCCTAGCCTGGTGCTTTTACGCGAAACCGCCTGACTTATTCATATTATTTTTGCCTACGAAAATAACACACATTTGAAACTATGCTTCTAAGTTTTAAAAAATTCAGCACACTTGTTAAAATCGTGATTTTCGGGCCTCTCAGACTCTCAAATTGCCTAAAAAGGATTTTTTTTTTCAGACCGCTGTAACTTCGGAAATACTTCATGAATTCATAAAGTGCAAAGCGAGAAGCGTGCGTTGGCTATTACTTCATACTGTCCAAAAATATAATTGTAAGGTAACCGCTTGAAATCCTGTATTAAGAGAAGTCCTCGACTGGCGCATGGACGGCGTTGCAGCGTGTCACGCGCATACATTTTTACGCGAAACCGCTTAACTTATTCATATTATGTTTACCTACGAAAAGAACACAAACTTGAAACCATGCTTCTATTTTTTCAAAAATGCAGCACGCTTGTTAGAAACATGATATTCGGGCCTCTCAAAATGGCTAATAACGGGTTTTTTAGACTGTTGTAACTCCGAAAATATTACCTGAATTCGTAAAGTGCAAAACGAGAAGCATGCGTTGGTCTTTACTTCAAACTATTCAAAAATTAAATATTGGGGCCACCGCTTAAAGTCCCATAGTAAAAAGACTACAACGGAAACCTTGCACGCCAGTTTGGCGCGCTGCGAATAGAGGCGATATGCTTCTAGTCGAGCATGGTACACTGGCTCTTATCGCTACGCTGTTACCACGCGTCAAAGGTGGAAATTTGACACCGCGAAGGACTTCTCTTAAGAAGACTACAATGAAAACTTAGCACGCCAGTTTGGCGCTTTGTGAATAGAGGCGATATGCTTCCCGTCGATCATGATACTTTGGTTCTTATTGCTACGTTGTTCCCACGCATGCACACTCGGTGTTTCTACTTTTACACGTACGTACGCGCGTATGCTAAATGGCGGCTGAGAATCCAGCTTAAGGCGGCCGCCTACCCCACGCTTCAAATGCGTTGCGCTGTGTTCGTAAACAGATTTTTTCTACGAAAATATTCTACGTGTGTTCATTGTGCCAACGTACGAAAAGAAAGCAAACTTCAGACAAGGTCGGAACCTCATTGTTAAGACGCCACGCTCTTTAAAAACATTGTTTCTAAGTCCTCCAACATGGCT
Source organism: Medauroidea extradentata (assembly GCA_003012365.1). Lineage (NCBI taxonomy): Eukaryota > Metazoa > Arthropoda > Insecta > Phasmatodea > Phasmatidae > Medauroidea > Medauroidea extradentata. Next base: position 88,798 of record PNEQ01010704.1, read on the forward strand.
AAATACGGCCTTTTCAGACTTCCGGACTTCAAAATGGACTAACCGGATGTATGTGAAACTCGGATTGCGACCTGCGCTGAACTTATTTGCAGACTTTCCACCAAAAAGTTAATATGGTCACGGTTTAGTGTCCCATAGTAAAAACCGTTCGACGGGAAGCTTGCACGCTAGTTCAGCGTTTGGCTCGTTGATGCCACGCGGCATTTGATGCGCGCTTCAAGGTCGACCTTACTGCTCCGTCGCTTTTGAGCCCCTTACCCGCGGGTATGCGGCGCCCTTAAGAGGCTGACTCAAAACTTCGTCTCTCGCCATATAATATAGACAAAATAACTCCTAGTATGATATACCAGTTTATTCAACAATACGCACCTAACCATATAAAGTAATGCCTCTATTAAGATACATTGGCGATAGTTCGGTACATTCTTCATTGTACAAAAAATGATAACTTTAACAAAATAGCTGACACAACCTCTTAAGTAACTCTTGAAAAAAGAGATTTCCTAGAAAGAGCAAATTACTGTTCGCAGTCGTGCAGTTGGCAGTCATGCAATCCGAAGTTGGCAGTCGTGCAGTTGGCAACTGTGTAGTCCGCAGTTTGCAATTGCTCTTCGACAACGTAACTTATTTCCCGCAACGAGCAGTCGACAAAAATTGGCGCCAAGAGATTTCAAACAAAAAAAAAAAAAATCGTGAAATAAATTCAAAGGTAACTTTAAACGGACTCTTTCTGTGATTAATGTGTTTGTTCAGACTTACATTATTGTTTTTTTAAGGGTGTTCAAGTGCGATAAAGTCATAATTATATATCTTTATGAAATAGTGTAAGTTTTGTAGACGATACTTGTGAGTATAGTTTCGTCTTACAAAACAATTCCAGCTTTCATAGTTTTCTCATAACGGCGCGGCAAAGTCAACATTTGTTTGTTCTGCTGCTATGCAAATAGTGAAAACCAACTGACCTACTCGGATGAAATAATTCACTGCGATATTGTATCCCATGATGTATGCAAGAAAGTATTTACAAGATCATAGCGTAATATTTTGATTTTTTTTTTAAATTGCAAAATTACAGGAAAAAGTAAAAAAAAATGAGTAATTTTTTTAATACAAGAATTATTCACGGAAATTTTTGAAAAACGTTTTATTACGTAGCCCGTGGCATGTTATTTCACTGTGAATTATTTCACTTCCATAGGTACGTCAATTTGGTTTTCACTATTTGCATGACAGCAGAACATTTAAATTCTGACTTTGACGCACCGTTATGAGAAAACTATACAAGTTAAAATAGTTTCGTAAGAGTAAACTGTACTCACAAGTATCGTCTACAAAATTAACAATGTTTCATATAAATATAAAATTATGATTTGATCGCACCTGAAAACTCTTAAAGCTTTCAAGTGCAACCGTAAATTGAACAGCTATTTTACTGTTTATTTGATATATAAATTTTTATCTCCCCGCCTCCGGCCTTCCTGATTTCGGTTTTCCATTGTTTTCCGAAATCGCTCCAGGTGAATGCTGGGATGATTCCTTAACAAAGGCCATGGCCGACTCCTCTCCCAGCTCCTGTCATTGAACCAAGTTGTGTCGCCGTCTATAACGACCTCGTCGGCGAGACGTAAAGTCTACTTACCTTATCTTTTAAAGAGAAAAATAAGTTGAGAGGAGAGTATTTTTTTTGGACTTGCTGTTTAGTAAAATAAATTCTAGTGTCCCCCCTCCCTCCCCAACCAACATATCCACACCGTAAATAACACGAATGATATGACGCACGTAAAAATAATTCTGGGTGGCAGACATCAGGTTTCTGCAGTTCAAGATGAAGTATAACTTGTGTCATCTGCTGACTGCCGACTGCTCGTTGAGGAAGATGTGCGGAGAATAAAATATATTTGAATAGCCAACTGCCGGCGCCCGACAAACGGGCGATATCATTCTACTATTGAATATACGGCACGTACGTATTTCATTCGAGATGTATTTCACGGCTGTTGGCGGGACTATTGCACATTTTTTGGAATTCATGCCTGGTTACAGTTTTCCTTTTTAAATTTACTCTGTTTGCGTACATTTACGCGTAGTCTTGGTTGTACAGATAAACACTGTAAAACTTATTCGTAAATTTAACGCAACGATGTATAGGAGTGTTTAGAGTGCGGTCTGCATCAATTTTCACCGTAATATTTTTATTTTTATATTCGTAACAGATTTTTTTTATATTTTACACACAAATTGTGACTAAGTTTTATTTATTATTTATTTCATTTATTTATTGAAATTATTTTTCAAATGGCGAAGTTAAGGCATGTAGCCTTCTCTTACACTTAACTATTTTTCTTACAGATGCACAAAATAAAATTACATATAGTTTGGTTCTAATGAAATTTTTTGTCTCGTATTTTTCGCCTAATGACTCGTAAACGTCAAATATTTATTTTACGGTTTTATCTACGCCATTAAGACATACCATACTGAAAAATGTTACCGTGAATAACGATGTATGCTAAAAGGTCTCCTATAAAAATAAAAGAGCTTAGTATTAAAAAAATCTTGATTTTTTAAATTTAATTAAAAATTTTAGCAGATTTTTAATACAAAATTATGATTTTTTTTGTTTTATATAGGAGACCTAGTAACCTACAACATCATTATTCACTATTAATTTTTCCAGTTAGGTAAGTCCCTATCCCCTACCTTTGTCCCCGGTTTTATGAAAGGGACTTATGGCAACCTTTCCCGCACTGTGTATGGGTGAATAACTTCCAGTACTATTCAGGATGTTTTTTTACAGTGTAGTTAGTATTCATGACTATTTTTTGTGTTGCACTGTGAAATCGACAGGAACACTAGAACGTTCATTATCGCAGGTAATTATTGTGCTAGTGATAAATTATATCGTAATCTAAACTGATAAGTAGCAGAGTCGACAGATATGATGTTAGAGATGGAACCAGCAATGTAGAGAATCTGTAGCACGTGGTAGGAAGTGGCCATGGCCTGTATTGAGACTCATTGTGGAGTGGTTGGAGGAAACCACAGAAAACTGAAATCAAGATGGTGGGATAGGGGGCAAATATTGACTTTTGGTTTGTTGCGTGGGAAATGGGGTTGGGTTATATTTGTGCGTTAAGTCAATACTGGAAATGATTTTGTTGTACAGGAGGACGTAGTACTTAAATTAGGGCTTAATAAAAATTGCTAAATGGAAATCGCCCATGATGAAAAAAATAAAAATAAAAGAACTACCATAAAAATTTGTTGCCAACTTTGTTGCAAATAGTTGCCATAGGAACGTATTTATGTACCGTAATATCTTGCCGCGCAACCAAATATGCACATTTTTGGCGTCGGTGATTGTGCTCTAGAAATATGTCGGTCGGGGAAAAGTTTTGATTAGTAAGTTGGCAGAAACTGTTACCGGGGATGGATCTTTTTAATGTTTGCATGTTTGCTTCGAAATACTTTTAACTTTTAGTTATCAAACTAATCAGTCGTGCCTTTTTGGTGTCTGTAACTAAAGTAGCAGTTAAGAAACTGCGTCACTTTTTTGTTAACATTTTTTTGTTTAAAAATTAAGGATAAGACAAACAATCGTACTGGAAGTTATTTAGTGTTAATAATTTTGTGAGAGAATTTTTATGTTGAAATTTAAATTAAGCTAATTATTTGATAGTTATGCTTTCTATTTTCGAATACAATGTGCGTAATGAAAGTTAAAATAATTAGCTACGTCCCTATTGAAATTTTTCAATTAATCCTTGCCAATTACGTAGGAATTAAGAAAAATTCTACATAATAAGTGACATGGGCTTTTAATATGAGATATCGGTAAACATATTGATGTAAACGTATTATAAAAAAAAGTGCCGACAGTAAATGTTAGTTCTTTCTGTTGTATATAGCACGGCATTACATTTGGCTGCAGAAACACAAGTTAGCAGTCGTAGATACGTAAGTACTATAATAAACCTTAACGTAGAGGGTGAGGAAGTTAGCTTCACGTCTCGTCCATAGCGATGTCATTATACTCTATCCATTCCAAGATTACAGCTTGTGTCACTCCGCCTGCTCGCGCGCTTGAACGGCATTGGCTGTGCAACAAATCGTCGCACCACCTCCGCGTATCGACAAGTGAGAAACGGAATCGCGCCTCGCTGTGGAGGAAATGGAGTCACGACGGACGTTGGCGTCGTCGCGTAAGTCGTAGTTAACACATTCCATGCACATTTAGTATTTCATGCGCGCACAGAGTGATATTATATTACAGAGGATTAAACAACGCAACTGAACGATTAAATCTCCTATCCTGTACTGAAACACAGCAATTTAGCGTAGGACGTGTTTCCTGGCGCAACGACACTGTTAACTAACCTGCCAACCAATGATCGAGAACTCACCTGTGACAGTGTTTATTTCTGCTGCAATCTTGGAGTGAGTGAAGAGGGCTTTACGACTGTGTAACATCGTCGTTTTTACAGCCGGTGAGGGGTGACATGATGTGAAGATGGAGTGGCGCCTGGAAGAAAGGGTGGGGGAACGGGAGTACCCCGAGAAAACCCACTGACCAACGGCATCGTCCAGGTACGATTGCTACTGGCGACAATCCGGGTTGACCCCGCCGGGAATCGAACCCGTGCAATCTTGGACTGGATACAGTATAGAGACGGCGATACACAACTTGGTACAATGACAGAAGTTGGGAGAGAGGAGTCGGCCATGGCCTTTGTTAAGGAGCCATCCAAGCGTTCGCCTGGAGCGATTTCAGGAAATCAAAATTAGGATGCCAGGAGCCAGGAATCGAACCCAAGACATCCTCAATACGAGTCCAGCGTGTTACGCTACCTAGCTCAGTTTAACATAGAGATATACTTCTGACTAATGATACGTACTTTACCTTAACTTTACTAAGCATACTTTTATGCAAATGTTCAAAGAAACCATGATGTTAGATTGCAGCAACATAAGTATGTCATGTGTGCATGCATAGTTCATCAAGACAACCTGAATGTTAGTATAGTTTGTCCGAGATAAAGTGGGCACTTCGGAAGATTATCGTAGTATAGTAATATAAAACAGTCATTTATTATAACTTCAGATGTCAAGTTTTCGATAAGTTTCAATCTACACAGGTTGAGATGATGGTATATCGCGAAAATGTTTTGTGTCAACATAACCTTGAAGACACTGTAGTTATTGCGACACACATGATAGGGCGATGTACGTCTGACACAACGTAGATGTCTGCGGACCAATAACAGGCATCAAATATTACAATAGTGTGATTCTTATTGGATCAGTAAAATAGGGCAATAGCTCCACATATAAGCTAAAGCCAGTAGGTAATCTTCTGGTAAGCTGAACGTATGTTGAAACCCAGCAAACAGTCAAGATTTCCCACGATAAACCATCATCTCTGTGCATTGGTTATTTCGTGTACAGTAAAAAGTGTCACACTGTAAATTATCTGAAAGTAACATTTAAAGTTTCAAAAGAGCCAATTATATCTGGAAACACTTACAGTTGGCGTGGCGACGCAAACTGCATGTGCGCGGAGTTTCTAGTAGTCGTTAACGAGAATGGCAGAGGTCGAACTAGGCGTTGGCGTGTCTGGCGCGCATTTCTGGATGACTTGGTGGGTGCCGCCCACGTGCACTGCACTGCGGCCAGACCGTCATATCCCCGTCCCCTAATGCCAGCGTGTCTCCTCAGATACCAACCAGCACGATGTTACCAGACCCTGGCTCTTCTCCCCAGACACCGGAGCTCGTTTCCCAAGACACCGGAACGTCTCCCCAGACACCGCAGCTCGTCTCCCCAGACACCGCAGCTCGTCTCCCCAGACACCGCAGCTCGTCTCCCCAGACACCGCAGCTCGTCTCCCCAGACACCGCAGCTCGTCTCCCCAGACACCGCAGCTCGTCTCCCCAGACACCGCAACTCGTCTCCCCAGACACCGCAGCTCGTTTCCCAAGACACCGGAGCGAATATATGCGAAACATAATTTTTATACTGTCCAAACGTCACCCCACGTGTCCAAAGTGAACCCTGCTTGCGACATATGTGATATACGTTTGAAGCTATGTAAATTTCTGCCCGGTATTCTTACTGGCTCAGTCAAATAGGGTAACAGCTCCACGTACAAGCGAAAGCCAGTAATGTTCTGGTAAGCTGAACGTGCGTTGAAACCCAGCAAACAGTCAAGTTTTCCTGCGATAAACCATCATCTCTACTAGTGATGCTACTTCTAGTAGGCAACTTTCCATTTCGTACAGTCGTAGCGAAGTACAGCTAATTTTGCAACGCACCCACACTACTGGACTTGGCTCAAGTAGGGGTCTGCCAAGTCCTGAAGGATGACAGTAAATTAAGTTGTTCGATCCTACGATGGAAAAGTGACAGAATACGAACGGTAACAGAAACGGGAATCACTCGAGAAAGCTCGTCGACACACCTCAACGTTCAGCCCCGACAAATCCGGTGTCGGCCTCGCCGTGAATCGAACACGGATCGCCCTAAGACGAATGTTCTAGACACTGCGTCAACCGAGCCCCCCTAAAACATAAGTATTGTATCTAGCGAATGTAAAGCACGGATATTGTATTGGTTCCGAAATTGTCAGGTTTCAGCGAGTTGCTGGTGGTCCTAGTGTAATGTCGTTGTATAGTTACATTTATCTGTTTGTCTCGTTCTTTGGCAACATACTGACGGATTTCCTTCTGTGGAATTATATTAGTTATTGTTTTGTTTTGTTTCCATAAGAACCACATCGTTTCTTGGTTTGGTTTTCTGTTCATGTGCGTTCGTTTCTGTCAATGTATTTTCTTGTTTTGTTGTTCACTAATTCAGCGTGGAATTGTATGTGTTTTCCTTTGTTTACCATGTGTAAAAAAAAATCGAGTTTTTTTGTCTATTTAATGTGTGTATTCTCTGGTTTTATGAGACACGCCATTTGTTCTTATGACGTATGCCCAAATATTTTTGTTGATGAATAACTTGCCCCCATTGCAAGAATCATTTAAAACTAACACTTGTAAAGGCAACTTGAAGCAGTGCAGAATATGACTAACCTGAAATCACACGACGCAATAAACACGCAATTTCAGTGCAATCTGCTAAAATTGCATTGCATGCCGGACACAAAATTCTCAGAATATCACATGCAATGCAAGCGACGACGCAATTTGTGAGCATAGAACAAGCTCTATATTTATGTGCAATGCCTTGCAATTTGCGTGCAACAAGAAATGTGATTGGCCATTTCAAGTAGAGTTTTCGCGGGCTTTACTGTACACGTAAACAAAAAGTAAAGTGTGTTTCGGTTATTGGAATACCCGGTGCTGTACAACAAAAAATCGCCTTATCGTAATAGACATTTGCGCGATAGTGCATTAAAGGCTGTGGCTGCAAATTTATGTAAAGCTTTCACTTTCCTCGTCCTCGCATCAACCACACAATTTACGCACTGATACGTTTTTAAAATAATTCCAATTTAATACGGTAGGCCTAGGCAACAAACTATATTTGGCGGGAAAGGAAAGAATTGCGTGTATATTGCATTGTGAATTGCGCCATGTAGAAGGTGGACATGGAGCGAATGAGAGATATTTCATTGCAATTATTGCGCAGCTGATAGCATACAATGAGCTGCGCAATCTGTAAATTGCATCGTGTGATTCCAGCTTTAGGGCTGTTGTCTTTCTGGCTATCTGGACCGCTTTCGCGGAGGTTGGGCCACAGAATAGTAAGGAATACAGACGTGAAATAGCCGGTGGGACGGTCAACTCAGCCACACACACCAGCAAAATGGCGGGAACACAGACTGCCAATCAGCGTAAGGTGGCTGCCCTGCTAGCTGTAACATGCAGGAACCAAACATGGAGCTGGTATCAACAACCTCGGGCAACCAATAAGCGGCCAAGTTCGCCCGTATGCCACGTCATTTCACATCTGTGGTACTGTTTAGTCTGTGGTTGGGCGTTACCAGACTCCCCACCTAAAGCCCTCTACACAATTACACGACGCGACGCATTGCGGCGACACAACAAAGCGAAATCCAACGACATCGCAAAGCATCGCCGGCAGTGCTTTTTGCAATGACGAGACGCGATGCGAGGCGATACAGCTCGCGGAAGAAAAATTGACACGGCCTGCCATCTGTGTGAAGACATGTGAACCACATTGGGCAGTTACGAAAATTCACTCGCAGGAGTAGGGTACGTTATTTCAGTTACGTCAGCATAAACCTGATTAGATTATATTTATTTTTTGTACATGATAAATATTCTGCCAAATTCTACATCCACAGTTCATTCTTTACACTATATTTTATTTATATTTAAATATATTATTAGTTCGGTAGTTGGCCGAGAGGTCATAATCGGATTTTCGAACACGGGCTAGTTTCACTCGGGTTGAATTTCGAACACCTTAAACTTTAAACACTACCCTCGTGAATTTTCATAAGCACCATTATAGCAAAATATATGGCGGGATGTCAGGTTATGTTATTGTGAGGCACGTAGAAACATATAATATGTGTTAACTAAATCAATCAAGATTCCACCCTTCGTTCCTTCCCTCTCGTTATTATTTTTCTCTTGTTTACGAACATCACAATAGTTATTTTTGGCATTCTTGCTTCTGATTGGCTGTTGTCTTTGACGTCATCAGCGATATCGCCCGGGCGGCAAGTCAGCCTCGTTGCTTGGTGAGATGTCGCGCATCGCGAGCGATGTAACTGTGATTGGTTCGTTTGGTGTGACGTCATGTCACATCGCGCCGCGTCGCGTTATTGTGTAGAGGGCTTAATGGGTGGTAGAAGCGGGGAAGGCCTGAATGCAGAGTCCCCTACTTAAAAATAAAAACCCCTTCTCTTCGGTGGATGATAGCGTCTGCATTAAACAAAATGGCGAGGTCTGCTACCGCGTTGGTTGTCCACCCACGTGTATAGCTGGGTAGAACAAACATTTACCCCGTGAGTATTAAAGTAAGAATGGCGGTGAGGTAATTAATGTATAATGGCTGACATTCCAGCAGTGCGTGTTGCTCGACGGCTACTCTGGTAGTTGTGTGCAACGCCAGTGGGTGAAGGAACGACTGTGGTGCGCGTTGGTGCACGTGTGCAGGATGGAATATCCGTGTCTCTCGTCTCCCTGGTGACCATATGATAACATGCCCGGGCCATGTACCACTGACATCAACTGGTACTACTGCACGCTAAGTGGTGCTGAGTATACTCCCCCGCCAATGAACCGTTACGTTTTAGACCAGTCGCTCTTTAGATTTGCAGTCGTTTCGAAAATATTATTTTTAACGCAAATTAATACATACGGTACATCAAAAATTTATCCTCCCAATTAAAAATTTACATACCATCGTTTGTATCTGAATTTTTCTGTTCCAATACACCAAACGTTTTTTTTTTTTTAAATTTATTTATAGATTTTTGCTCCTGAAATATCGTATATTTCGTTGTCAAAATGAGTAAAATAATTTTATGCTAGCAAACGATACATTACAAAAAAAAAAAAAAACACTGTGGCAAAATTGTGTATCGTTTGACTGTACACAGTTTCAAAATTTTTAAAAGAATTTGGTTAAAAAATATTAAAATTATTTGCAATTGTTTGAAATAAATGAAAGATAATGGTCTTAAAGGGCCTGCTTAGATAGTCTGCGTTTGCGTGTGTGAGGCAGGAGCGGTAAGGGTGCCACTGACCGACGTATGTAATGTCTAGAGACCTGAAAATTTCGCGTTTACTTTAGGCGCAAGCTAGAGTTCCGGCAACTATAGGTCTGTATCACGTTCACAATTGGCCGTTGACTTACTCGACACTCCCTGGAAGTAGCTGAGCCTATAATGAAACTGTAACGGAATACAGGCCCATTTGACTGTGCCAGCGAGTAGATAATAAACAACTGCTGTCTGCACGATTTCACATATGTTCTTGGAGGCTAGCCTACATGTATGATTGCATCTCCGTGCAAGCTACTCAGATGCCGTGCAGTGCTTTACTATTATCCTTTTTTCCTATGGGACTGTAAGCGGTGACTACATTCTTTTATTTGTGGGCAGCACAGTTCCAAATCTAACACTTGTTTCTATAGTCGTTTTTTTTTAATCCTGTTGTTAGTTTTACAGTTACGGTAGTCTGGAATACCCCCTTTTTTTTTGCCATTTTGAGAGGCCAGAAAATTATGTTTTTAATAAACGTGCCGAATTTCTAAAACTATAGCGACATAGTTTGATGTGTGTGTTCGTTTCGTAGATATACAAATATAATGTGCGTTAAATAGTTTCGTCAAAAACAGAATAGCCGTGGCTTGCTGCAACGCATTTGAAGCGCAGGTATGCAGGCCCCTTATTAGTAGAGACATGTAAAATTCGCGTTATTTTCTGACAGCTGACTAGACTCCAAGTGATTATCGCTATCCGATATTGTCGTGACTTGCCGCGGAGAATGCTTACACGGCAGAGAGGCCAATCTCTGTAAAGACGTAACACATGTAACACATAAAAGTTCGTGGCCCATTCAATCGCAGATTATGCTCTGTTATGTATAGGAAAGTGAAGTTTAGTCTGCTACCAAATTATAACGCGAATTTTTCTTGTCTCTAGTCATTGTTAGAGACATGAACTTTTCGCGAAAAGAAATTTGCCTCACTTTGTGTCAGTGACTTGTGTGCACGTCTGCAGACTTGCTTCACGGTCAGAGATTGGATGTTTTGACATTCGTGTGTCGTGGGGTTTTACACGCAAATCACAGACGTGTGGTGTTACAGTAACCTTATTGTAATTGGAACAGTCAAATGAGAAACGTCACAGTTCAAAGACACGCTGCCAATATATATGAAGCAGAACTGCAGACGTGCACATAAGGCACTGGAACAAAGTGGGGCAAAATTCTTTAAGCGAAAAGTTCATGTCTCTAGTCATTGTATATTAAATGTGACCTTGAGGGCTCCGAACCAATGGCGGACAAGCATAAAAACACTCATGGACTCCTGTGCTACGTCGTCAAATGTTGAAATGCTCGCTCACTGCAGCAGCAGACAATGTACAAATATCTGAGTACATAGTGTATACAGGACTGTGCAGTTAAGCCTGCTGGGCGTTGAACCCACGAAATATCCGGTTGTCTCTTAAGGGGGCGTGGTACATAATTCTACGTTAAAAGCGCTAATCTATAACTGTAGGTTTCTTGAAACCAATTTGCGAAAATTAAACAATAGCAATCTAGACAATAGTTTTAGCCAACGTTTTAATCAAAACTGTTTCCAGTGTTACGAACTTCTGAGGCACAATCTCTGACGCCGGAACCTCGTGCATTTAACTGCGGCGCAATAGATCAAGCGTAACGAATTAGTCATTCTGGATAAATATTTGCTCATAAAGTTTGCAAATATCACTATCTAGTATTGTCATTGAGTATTTAATTCATATTGGCTTCGAAAAAAGCTTAGAAATCTATTAATGTTTTCAGCGTTTATTTATCTACCACGCACTCTTAAGTATGACTATCAGACAACCCAGCTACTACCACGTGCAACTCGTGTCGGGTCACGTGGCAGTGTCCTCGCCGTGCAAGTCGTACTGCGTCTGTCGCCGCATATTTCCCCTCCTATGCTACCCCTACTCCCCCTCTCACTGGTCAGATTAGATAAATGACTGCCGGGCTAACAGCTGACACCTCGCCGCAACTTCACAGACCTAAGTGACTTTATAGAAAAATCGGGTCTTGAAACCAAAAATCTATAAAAAAATGTAATATCCAGAGCTCTGTAATAACAGAATTTCAATAATCCTCACGTTTTGATTTGAGAATAATGTAAAAAAAAAAAAAAACATCCGGAAACCTCTCGCGCAGAGGTTTACGGATGTTGAAAATGATTTTCAAATAAAATCACGAGTATTTCGGAAATTCGGTTACTATAGAGACCTAGATATTATCATATTAAAACTTTAAGTTTTCCATTTTTATGGATTTTGGGGTTTGTAGCTCTTATTTGTCTAAAAACTGTTTTTAATCTTTTACTCGGTAAGAAAACACACGACCGCCTAGTGCTGCATATATATATATATATATATATATATATATATATATATATATATATATATATATATATACAGTAATGATTAGAGATGATGGTATGTCGCGAAAATATTTCGTGCCAACATACCCTTGAAAATGCTGTAGTTAATTGCATCACATATGAGTGAATGATATACTTCTGACGCAACGTAGCTGTCTGCAGATCAATAATAAGCATCAAATATTACAATAACGGGATTCTTATTGGATTAGTCAAATAGGGCAACAGCTCCACATACAAGAGAAAGCCAGTAATCTTATGTTAAGCTGAACGTGTGTTGAAATCCAGAAAACAGTCAAGTTTTCCCGTGATAAACCATCATTAGAGGTACGTCAATTTCGCTGTTTCATCTGGCGGTAGCCTAGATTGCTGAGTCCTATACACGCTCTGGATACAGTCGATTATTCATTGGCTTACAACATTACAAGCGATAGCTCTATGTATCATTTCCTTATTTATCACTGGCTTGCAGTAGTCAAATGCGTTCCGTGACAGCCGCCAGCTAATCACATACGTGGTTATGAAGTATATATTTTTGGCGTTCAACCTGACCTGGAATGTATTTGCGAAATTGGCGTACCTCTAACCGTCATCTGTACTAATAATTAGAGGCACGATTATTTCGCGTATTCATCGCGGTAGCAGCTTAGACTTCTCAGTCCTATACACACACCGGTCACAGTCGAGTATCCATTGGCTTCTTAGCGTACAAGAGGGTACGACTTGAGTTTACAACGGATATATTTCCGTATTCCTTACTTGTTTGCAGTCGTTAAATGTGTATCAAAACTACTGTTTTCCAATCACAGCAATGGCAGTGAAGTATACGCTGTTGACGTCATAGGCGCAACTAGAATGGACATTTGGGGAGGGCACAATTCTGTGAATACTGTTATACTCGAGCTATCCCTACCCGTAATCAGTAACGTAGTCAGAATTTATGAATTTCAGAAGGGGAAGGATGGCTATCCTGCGAATATTATAAAGGATCACCCGCCACATCTTCAAGCGGAGGGTCCGGGGGTCCTCACCCGGGAAAATTTCGGATTTCAAGGTGCAAAATAGTGCTATTTTAGCAGTTTTCTTTGCTAAACATTGAATATTCTACTGGTAACAGTATCACTGATTATTTAATATTAAATTAATTGTAATTTTTAAGACCTTGGTTGGTTATTTATTTGGGGGGAGGGGGGCCGTGCCCTAGTGCCCCCCTTAGTTGCGCCAATGGTTGACTTTCAACCTGACCTAGGATCAATACACGAAATAATCGTGCCTCTACCAATAATTTATCTACTCAACAAAAAGGAAAAATCCATCGAATTATGACGAGTAGTTCATATTTTATCGACGAGTATTCCAGTCGTTCGCTCGATATCTTACCTTTCAATACCGCTTAACAAAACAGCGTTAAGAGTACTGTGTACTGGTTTGAAATTTCCGCGTTTGACGCGCGGTAACAGTGGAGCTATAAGAGCCAGAGCACCACACTAGACGATAGGCACATGGCCTCTATTCGCAGCGCTAAACTGGCGTGCAATGTTCTCGTAGTACTCTTTTCCCTATGGGACTTTAAGCGGTGACCCTATAATGGTATTTTGCATAGTATCAAGTAAAGACTAATGCACGCACCTCATTTTGCAATTTATGGATTCTGGTCGTATTTTCAGAGTTACGGCAGTCTAAGAAGCCGTTTTTAGCCATTTCCAGAGGCCCCAAAATCATGTTACTAACAAGCATACTGAATTGTCAAAATGTGGCATACGTAGTTTCAAGTGGGTGTTCTTTTCATAGATAACAACAATAAGAATAAGTTAGGCGGTTTCGCATAAAAAAAAAGTATTCTCGTGACTCGCCACAACACTGTCAAACTGCTAAGTACTCAGTCCTCTTAACCACAGTCAAAGTATAGAGTGTATCATACGTATACATGTGAGCTGAGGCCAGAGACAGCTATACATGTTAGTATAGGTGAATTGTGAAGACTTGGTGTGAGGTTATGTATAGCAGGAAGGCATGCTCGTGGCACGAACCACCTCGCCTGCTAGTAATCAATAGCGCAGGGACATGACGTGGGCGCCTGTCCTCAGTTGGCCTTCTCAAGGTCACATAACCCCCACCCCTCGGCCAGCACACGCTCAACCAACCTTGCAGACATCGCACAGCTCTATGTTAACAAAGATAAGTCTGCGAAAAATAACCCAGTGGCATGTAACGCAGCTATTGAATAAATAAACATTACCAAACTATACTGTTTACAACAATTTTATCTGGTTTATGCGCTTCGCTGAGGTTAATCAGAGATTATAGAAATATAAACGTGGAGCATAACAAATGTCTTAGGGCGAGAGACATGAGACCATTCGCCATATTGTTAAGTGAAAAATGATGTATGTTACCATAGCAACGTGTATAATGCTGCTGTGGTTTGTCCAACCATAGCCTCATCTATACACATACAGCACGGCCGTAGAAGAACAGATCTGGACACTCGCCTGGAAACTTGACCCCCTTGTTGTTTGGCTGTAGTTCACCAAGTTACCGAGAATATTGTGTTTTATTGGCTCTGACGTTAGGGCAGTCGGACTCAAACTCCGCCCACTTCCTTTCCGCTAAAATAAACAATTTATTAAATCGTATTTTTTTTTATCAATTTATGAAATACTTTCTTCGCTCACAAATTTAAGAAAAGGCTCCAGCAATCTTTATTTACTTTATAAATTTAACAATGGAAAAAAAGTGGGTGGAGTTGGGTCCGACCGCCCGGATTACAGCGCCAAAAAGTACGACATTCTCGGTAACTTGACGAACTACAGCCAAACAACAAGGAGGTCAAGCAAAACACATTGTTAGATAGGCGAGTGTCCAGATCTGTTCTTCTACGACCGTGGGCTACAAGAACAGCTGACTGAACTCTGTCATATTGGTAACTGAAGTGGTCCTGGCTTCAGCATGGACTGCTGATGTTCCAGTTGTACTTTTCTCTCATCTCTGAGGTTAATTCTACTACAGATTAGAAAGAAAATGTGTCTTATTATGGGAGAGTTTTCGCTAGTGCGGTGCTGTAGCTAATGTGTCCAATAAAATTCGAGACCGTTGTAAAAATTTGTTCTAACGAGGCTTGACAAAGAGAGAAGACGTTTGATTTAATGTTGAAGTGTGAAACTTACCAATGTCGCCTTTCAAATTATCAACTTAATGTAACTTTATATTCACGAAGGTCTATGTATGATTGATCAGTTTGCACCTCTTATAGATAAACGAGTGCAACAAGCGGGATAAATTGTCCCTTGCCAAACTTTTAACATAGAGCTTTCTAAACTGCAATAGGATTAATCTTACTTTGGCGAACTGCTGTTTTTATTTTAGTCATTTACTTTCGGTCGTCGCAATGAAAACCGGTTAATCGTCAAGGAAAGGAAGTAGTTATCCGCCTTGCTATGTTAGCAACGCAGATGTGATGTAAATATAATATATTATGCTGTTATAATCCATTTCATATAAGTTTGGATAAATTTGACAGAAACCTACGGGGAATAATATGTAATATTTTGTTGCGTGTCATTACACAAGACAAACTTTGCAGTACACATGCTGAAATTGGCATCTCAGGTTCATTTTAGAGCTAAAATGTCTTGCATAGTGCAACAAATCACAAAATACTGAGAATTATTGCCAATAATTTTCTGTCAAAGTTATCCAAACGTATATGAAACAGAATATTTATGTTGGCTTGATGTGGAAACACAATCAGTAGAGGCACTATTATCTCGCGTATTGATTCTAGGTCAGGTTGAACTCCAACGATGTATACTTCACTGTCATTACTGTGATTGGACAACAGTAGTTCTGATACACATTTGACGACTGCAAACCAGTAAGGAATAAGGAAATAAATCTTTGTGAACTCACGTCGTACCCTCTTGTACGCTACGAAGCCATTGAATACTCGACTGTGACCGGTGTGTGTATAGGACTGAGAAGTCTAAGCTGTTACAAGACGAATACGCGAAATAATCGTGCCTCTAACAATCTGTGTTCTCGCAGAATCGTACAAGCTGTTCGATATTAGTTAAGGCAACGAGGTACAATTTATGCTGTTTTTGCGGGTTTTATTTTTGAAATCCTGAAAACGAACATACATCGCAAAACCGTTACATAGAAATATTGGAAATTGTTTGAACGATGTAGCCAAATTTTTTTAAAACATAAGTTTCTATAATTTTGGCTAATTATCGACTTAATTAAACTCTCGTAAAGTCAGAGAGTTTGTACTTACTTTTTTTAAATATATAACTTTTTTAAAATCCTAATAAGGGCAGATGTACCTTGTTTGCACTATGTAGCGTAACGTACTCAAAGAAAAATAATTACACAACTTTCGTTGATTATCGACTTAGTAAATTTTCGTAGTTGTCCAGTGCATTCGTACAGTGGGCATATGGAAGTAATGCTACTCTGAAAATAAACTTAGAAATCGGATTTCTTCAAGTAAATATAGGCTTTCGCTGTTTACCTGCTTTTTAGAGTATTCATTTCGTAGGAGGAATGGAAAGGTAAGATGTCTATAAGGGCGCGGTCTGCCGCATTTTTCATCACCATTTTTTTTTATTTGTACCAGACATAAATTTTCTTATTATAGACACAAAATGTGAATAATTTGACTCTTATGAAAATTTTCTATCTGTCATAATTTTCGCGCAATGGCTTGTCAAAGTCATATTGTGCATGTTTCCGTATTAACGCCTACACTAAAACCAACTGATATACCAAAGTAAAAAGTTGATGAATACATTGCAGGCTACAATGTCATGCTCATAAAAATAAAGAATAAAATTTATTTGAATAAAAAAATGCTGAAACTGAAAATAAAAATTTTAAAAATTCATTAATTTTTAAAAGTACAAATAATTTCATTCTTTATTTTTATGAGCATGACATTGTAACCTGCAATGTCTTTATCCACTGTGATTTTTTTTTTTTTTTTTTAGTTTGGTATATCAGTTGGTTTTAGTGTAGTCGTTAAAACGGAAACATGCACAGTATGACTTTGACAAGCCATTACGCGAAAACTATGAGAGATAAAAACATTTCACAGGAGCCAAATTTAGTGACATTTTGTGTCTAAAATAAGAAAAAAATATATGGTACAAATAAAAAAAAATGGTGAGGAAAATTGTGGTAGACCGCGCCCGTAAATGACTGGAATACTCGATCGATGATAAAATCTGAACTGCTCATCATAATTCGATTGGATTTTTTGTCCGAGTAGATATTTTCTTAGGTTAACAACTGAAGAGCTGAAAGTAAATGTCATGGCGGTAGGAATCAAATGGAAGGTATCAGGCTCCAAGCCTTAGATAATTACTGATTGGTAGAGCTCTTATATTGGTAAGAGGTGTAAATTGACCAATCACAGACCTTCGCGAATGTAAAGTTACATTATGTTGATAATTTGGACGCCGAAATTGGCAAATTTCTCACTTCAAAAGTAAATTAAATGGCTTCTCACTTTGCGATGCCCTGTTAAATGTAATTTTACCCGGTCTCCTATTTTATTGGACACCTTAGCTTCAGCAGCAAACTCTCCTATAGTAAAACACATTTTTATTCTAACCTGTAGCATAATTAACCTCGGAGATGAGATAAAAGTACTATTAGAGCATTGGCAGCATGTACTGAGGCCAAGCTCACTTTGTTTATTCACGTAGCAATATGGCGGAGAGCAGTCAGCTGATCCTGTATGTAAGGTTAATTATACTACAGATTAGAAAGAAAAAATGTTTTCTTATAGGAGAGTTTGGCTCAGGGAAAATTTCTGTCGCTAGTTTCACTGCTATCGCTAAGGGACCAGAAAAATACGAAACTATAGTAAAATTAAGTTTTATTAGGCTTGGAAATTATAGAAGTAATTTAACTTAATTTTAAAGTGAAAATAAACCAATTTCGCGTTTTAGATTATCAACTTTATGTAACTTAAAAATCAGGAAAGGTCTTTATTGGTCAATTTGTACCCATTACCGATACAAGCTCTCAATTTTCCCTGTGACAAACTTAACTTTACTATAAGTGAATTGATGAGGTTATGGTTGGACAAACCACAGCCGCATTGTACACGTTGCTAAGGTAACAAACAATATATTTCACGTACCAATATGGCAGATGCTAGAGCCACCAATTTTTGTCTAAAAGAATTATGAGACACCTTGTTTCAGTGCCTGCACATTTGCAGCTATGTTTAACGTTTATTGGCTAATTGAAAAAAAAATTGTGGTGGTTACCAATAAGTTTTTTATCCAATGCAGCAAGGCATAAATTCTTATCGCCGATCAGCGTAAGGCGGCTGCCCTGCTATCAGGCAGCCAGGCCAATAGGAAACCTGCAGTAACATGCAGGAACCAAACATAAACGAGGCTGGTATCAACAACCTCGGACAACCAATAAGCGGGGAAGTTTGCCCGTATCAAATGAAACACCACGTCATTTCACATCTGTATTACTGTTTAGTCTGCGACTTACCAGCAGAAACCCAAGACAACCGAGAGTTAAAACATCCAGTCTCTGATCATGAATAGGGTCATAACATTCAGTCACTGGTCATGAACTATTCGCGAAAATAATTTTTCTCCAGCTTGTTTCAATGCCTTATGTGCACATATAACATTTTGCTTCGTTGTCAGTGATTGTATGTTTTAACCAGTGGCAGATACAAGGCGGAGATTGGGGAGATCTCCCCCCCCCCCCCCACAAGATCCCAACCTTCAAACTATTGAAAATGCAGGTAGGTGTTATGAACTTTGCAATACATTCTAAGAAACTGACTGTAAACTCTTTGAAAATGTTCCAATTTGTGTATGTTGTGTGTTAAACATAAACGTTCAAAATCTTATCAAAGTTCACAATTTTGTATCTTAAAAACAACATTTTCCGGGCGAGATCTCCAGGACCCCCCCCCCTCCACTCTTTAAATCGGCCAACAGGTGCTAGCAAAAATAAATGACAGACGCGTGGTGTCACAATAGCCTTATTCTTATTGTGCAGTCAGTCGAGAGACGTCACTTTACACACTCACTGTCAATAACTGTGAAGCAGAGCTGCAGGTAAGCACGTAAGTCACTGAAACAAACTGGGGCAAAATTCTTTTCGAGAAATGTTCGTGGTTCTAATAATGAAACAGAGCTGCGGATTTGACATAAGGCATTGCTGCAATAATCTTGTCGCCATGTATCAATGTTGTGGCAGAGAAGAGACACAGACACAGATGTGCGCACGTGGTAGCAGGCGAGTTCAGGTACCTCCACTCCTCATCTCGTCATCCTGTGGAGGAAGTAGCATCCACAAGTGTCGTGTACGCGAGAGCGCGGCTGGCCAAGGATCGATGCAGCGCCGACCTTTGACACGAGGAGTCGTTTGTCGTGGGCGATTCCCTAACTTCGCGCCAGCCTACGATGTCAGTTCGCGTCGTTTTCGTGAGGCGTACAATGGCATTGTTGCCAGATACCAGGATCTAGCTCTTCGTCCTCCCCAAGTCTACAGGACGACTTAGGATTTGAAGCTGTAAAATGATGTTGTTTAAGGAGCTACCGAACCAAACAAGATTCAATATGCCGCTTTAAGAAATCGTTATGCCTTAAGGATAAACACTGGTTTAAAAGTGAAAACCTTTGTCCTGATATAAAATAAGCAGATAACCTACATTCTTAATCTTCGACTTCCGCGTGTCTCTGTAATTGTGTTAGCACTTGAAACACATATAATAATTTTAATGTATAACAAACTAAGTAGCTCAAAACATTTTTGAATCTAAATAATAGGACGTCTTTTTATATTAAGAAAACAATTAAATTATTATATATTTAATACGTTTCTATTCTATGTATTGTTGCATCACAAAATTGTGTAATCATGAGATTGTGTTGTAAGTGTTCTGTTGTCTTAGGTATAGTGTAAGGAAATATTTTTCTGTATTTTACTGGGCATTTATTTGGTTTAATTTTTTCGGTGCAGTCTCGGAAGAGGCTGTGGCCCTTATTTCACCCTCCCCTTTCTGGATCCACCCTGACAGGTACAGATTTACAGGATTGTGTTGCAGGATAAATTAAATAATATCGTCTTGGTATAGATTTTTGGACATACTCGATTGCGTTGCAAATGCCTGGCAAAGAAAACTAGGCCTACAGATAATAGGGAACGTAAAAATGTAGACTGTACATTAGTTAACATGATACGTACACAACATGTTCCGTGAATGTAATCGGGGGTCAAATAAAACAATGACAGTCAAATAAGAAAGGAAAATAGTACATCTGCACCATGGCAGACGACACAGATATGAGGTGTGCTGTAATAAGAAGACAAACAAGTGAAATATATGAAACACAAAAACACGATACAACGACGAGACGACACAAACACAGTAGTTTTCCGGACACGAACAGAAAAACGAGGTTTCGAGGAGTGGAATCTGTTCCTGACTTCGGGTAAACACACACAGGGTCCGAAAACACGAGCACGAATGATGAGGTGGGTGGAAAAACCATCTTTGTAGTTTTCTTTGACAGCCACCTGTAGAGACAGAGGAAATTCCGCGAAAACATTTTTGCATCACTTTGTTTCAGTGTCTTACGTGCGCACCTGCATCTCTGCTTTGTGGTCAGTGATTGGATGCCGTAACACCCAGCTTCTTGAAGGTAAACCCGCAAATCACAGATGTAATGTGTCGCAGTTATCCGTGTACTGACTGGCACAGTCAAATGAGTAACAACTCTGCACAAAAAACACTCTGCTCATAATCATGAAGTAGAGCTGCAGGTGTGCACATACGGCACTGAAATAAAGTGGGGCAGAAATCTTATCGCCAACAATTCGTGTCCCCTAGACATCTGCGTTGCAATTGAGTATGTCCAAAAAATACTACAATCACTCATTCACGCCTATAGCACAACTCTTTCAAAAGGTAATAATTAGAGACCAGGAAATATCGCGAATTCATTTGAGAAGTTAGATTTCAAACTTCTGTACATTACATTAGTGGGTCGCCGTTGCTGAATTTCTTCCTTGAGGTATGTGAACCAATAGCAGGTCTGCATGAAAACACTAACAGACTTCGACGCTACCTTGTCACATGTACAACTGTCCACTCACTGTAGCAGCAGACAATATACAAGTATCTGAGGACATAGTGTATACAGTACTGTGCAGTCCAGCCGGCTGGTCCTTGAACCCACGACATTTCCGGGTCACTAAATCTTAATATCGTAACAGGAGCTTACCAGAGAGCCAAGGTATAACACTCAGAATCCACATATCGCACCCCAAGTGCAATACCAACGTAACTCAAGATAAATGCAGTTATAACACATACACTCTAAAAATAGTAAATTTGCCACACGTGCGTATAGGAGCGCTAAGAAAGTATGTATGATAGAGTAGTTTCTCAGACATCCGTGGTAGCAATACTAAACCTTTTTATAAAACAGTCAAAATATATACTAAAGTTACCCGACTTGTATTGTAACAAGTGTAAAAGTTTGCATATTTACAAGGCGGAAGTATGGAAACTGACCCATACTGCGTTTATGTTAATTACTTCCTAAACGTTTGTGGAAGTTTTTTACAGTGTACACACTTTCTGATTTTTAGATGATTACAGTGTAATATAAACGTTACAAAATATATGTTGGTATTGCACCTAAAAAAAATACTTCTGCTGTTTATCCCCATGCAGCATAAATAGTACAAATGTTAGTCTTGGCTATAATAATTACAGTTACTTGGCAAAAATGCTAAAAATCAAAACTTTTTATTTAATTTTTAGAAACCTTTCCGTGGTTATGTTAGTACTGCATTAGGTAGAGAAAACTATAATCTATTTCACTACTTACATATCTGAAAAATGTTGATTTTTTAGTTGTGTTGGTATTGTATTGGGGGTGCGATAGATTACTGGGAGCCTGTAGGCGTACCTCACAGGATGACGTGAAATGAGGCAATACAATGGAGAAGCGACGGAATGAGAAGGGAGGGGGAAACGTGACATCTGGTTGGCCAATGACTTCGTCCGGCACGATTACCACATGAGAAATCCAGGAGACCGATTAAATATCGTCTTTTATGGGTCCAACACGAAATTTGCACCTAGCTGCGCTGCATTGGAATAAATACCCACGTATATGCAATAATTCTAGACTCATCTTGTTGTCTTCTCAAAGCGACTAAATGACACATTTCGTCAGAGCAGCTGATAGAGACTGGAAATCGAGCAGCCGTATGAAAAAAATCAATCGATATTTCCAATATTTAACGTTTTACAAAAAATATATAAAAATTCGTAAAAATCTACTTTTCAAAAACTCATAAAAATCGGAAAATCTACAAAACTTTAAACGTAGACTAGTAGGCGTAAGAAATATCAATCGGTATCACCAATACTAATTTTTTTTGTAAAAAAACATAAAATCGTAAACAATCATATTTCGTAAAAATAAAAAAAAACGGAAAAAATCGGGAAAAATTCTATAAAATTGTAAACTTAGCAAGCGTATGAACAATCAATCGATATAGCGAATTGATAAAAACTCATTAAATTGTAGAAAAATATTTTTAAAAAATTTAAAAAAATTCTGTACAATTCTAAACATAGAACCCGAATGAAAAATCAATCGATGTAAAAAATAATTGGAAAATATTTTTAAAAAATTACAATGGACTATCCCCTTTGACTCACAATACGTTATTCAAAATACATAAATACAACACAAAATTTGTCCATGTTCGGCGTAGTGTGTTTTATTTTTCTAAAGACGCTGATATTTATAGGAATAGTTTGATTTACGCTACAATTTTTATACATAGAAAGATTATTCGTAAATTTTACTATAACATTAGATCATAGTGC
>PNEQ01010705.1:0-52756 GCA_003012365.1 Medauroidea extradentata
ATTTTGGAAAATTTTGGAAAATTTTGAAAGTGACGTAATCCAATATGGCGGCCGGAAACAAGATGGCGGCCGGAAACAAGATGGCCGCGGTGACGTCATCCAAGATGGCGGCGGTGACGTCATCCAAGATGGCGGCGGTGGCTCCTCGGCTCCTCAGCCGTAAGCCGCTTGTGCTCGGAGGAACATAACCCTACTACTTGTGTTGTTCATGTTGTGAAGCTGTACATAACCTTGTTATTTGTATTGCCAATTCCATTTACGTAACCTATTCGCAATATGTTTATGTGATAATTTGATACATTTCGTTTTATATTATATGTTCCGATAAATATAGTTTCGTAAATACAATTTATCATTACTAATTATTGTATTACAACTTTTATATTATTTGTATGCTTTCCAACATTAACTTACCGGGAGCGTCAACTTCTTCAGCCACAGCTTCCCATGCCTTTTCCAGAGCGTGATTGTTTGCATATTCAGGCAGTCCGTAGTTGTACAAGCATGGGTGTTTATCAATTGCTTCAACTAACTTGAGGCTGAACGCTTTTCCGGATCACTCATTACGTCATCCGCGTCGTACGGCAGTTGGAATGAAACTGACACGTCCAGTCGCGCTGCGACGGTTGTGTCTACATCGCGTTGCAGTCGCGTGCGGTGGACGAGTTGCATATCGAATACTTAAGTCCGATTCATTTGCAACTGCTAGATGACTCTCAGGCAACTATTTCACGAGTTGCGTTGCGCCGGTGGACGAAGGGCCCCAAAATTGCGGGTGTTAGCGGGAGAGTCCGCCTTTCATATAGCTTTGCTGTCTTTTTGGAGGTCACCAAGGGTGTACGCTCGTGGGATTGACAAGCTAAATACGAGATTTCTAAGTATCCAGAAAGGAAAGAAATTCCGATGTTATTATTATGTAGCTACTTGTAGCACCTACCGGAACATTGATCGAAATTAGTGTATATATTTTCTTTTCAAATAACCGAGGAAAGTTATACGTGTTTCGAATCCGGTTGTTAAATTTCCAGATTGGCAGTCTGGAAAAGCCATTTTTGACCGTTTGGAGGAGCCTGAAAATTATTTTTCTAAGAAACGTGCCGAATTTTTAAATATATAGCGACATAATTTGAAGTGTGTGTTCTTTTCGTACATATACAGATAAGATGTGCGTTAACTAGTTTCGTAAAAAAAAAAAGTAACAATAATCGTTACTCGCCAAAACGCATTTGAAGGGCAGGTAGGGAGGCACCTTAAAATAGTAGAGCTACTGATTTCTTGTGAAAAGGATTTTGTACCAACGTTTTACAACTCGATATGTGCACATCCAAAGTTCTGCTTTTATAGTCTGTGCTTGGATGTTTTTAACTCGCAGCGTCTTGGGGTCGTACCTGCAAGTCACAGATGTGTATTGTCGCAGCAAACTTCTTCTGATTGGTACAGTCAAATCAAATGAGTGATGCATCTACACAAAGACACACTGTCGAAAACCCACGAAGCAGAGGATTCAAATGAAAATCAGTGGTACCAACCCCCTGAAATCTGTGAGCAATAACTCGTAAGCACACACTCATGCATTTTACTGCACTTTTATTCCCCTTGCAAAAATTTTTATATATATTTTCTTCCTTACTGTTTAGTTCATGTTGAAATATGTTAACGTTTTTAAAGTAGATCATTGTTTCGTGTCCGAAAACGGTTCGGTGAAATGTGTCTGAGCCGCAACAGATATAATTCAACATTTAAATCTGTAGCCTTGCTCTCGCTAGTGATCACTATCAGTGGTAGGCATTGGCATCAGCTGCTACTGTGGATTATTAAATTATTCGCTTTCTTGAAATTATAAGAAGAAAAATGTAAAATTTTGCTTTTATGGTGCTAACTCTATTTACAATCGCTACAGTACAATAATCGGAGCTGAGCTTTTAACTTATTGTTACAAGTTTAGAGCAAAAACTTTATATGTGGGCAATTCCCATGAGTTCTTTTGAGATAGAGGTCTTATAATAATAAATAAAAGAGTTGAATTAAGTTATTGATTTACTGGCTCACCAAGCTTACAAAAACACAAAACAGCAATCAACTATAACTTTCACAACACAATTAGTTATGCACACAATTATTCCTGTGTCTCAGACACGTTAATTAACTTTGGCAATCAAAGCACAAAAATGTCTACCATCAATTAATTAAACAGTACAAATCACAATAAAATTCAGTCATATATCCAATCAACAGTCTCTCAAATAGTGACAGTGTACAGCCTTAATAGTTCGCAGTTTTGATGAATCACCGTGTGCTGGGCAGCACCTCGAGTGCACCTCTGTCTTCACTCTTGAGGTCTTCGTTTCGACTCCCGTCACGCACCTCCTCTTCGCCCTCTTGGTTCGCCCAACACTGCTCCAAAGGTAGCCGCCTGCCGCCTCACAGTAGACTCTGACGTCACCAAGATGTCTTCAACAGTCT
The DNA here is from genome assembly GCA_003012365.1 of Medauroidea extradentata. Lineage (NCBI taxonomy): Eukaryota > Metazoa > Arthropoda > Insecta > Phasmatodea > Phasmatidae > Medauroidea > Medauroidea extradentata. Next base: position 2,464 of record PNEQ01010705.1, read on the forward strand.
TTCTCCACAAGAATAACACCTTCCTCTAGCACGACCAATAGCGAACTCTCCTCAAATGTGCCGATCCTACGCTTTTATACTCCGGCCAAACTCCAGGGGTTCCCCGAATTACATGGGTCTAAATATAGACATTTCATCATGTTTCGGATGTGACTTGAGTCACGTAGGCCGCCCTCGTAAGGTTAAGACACACTTGGGACAGGTATTTATGACGTAGCTTTGGTGTGTCTTCCATCACGTAGCCGCCAAGCCTATGATCAGGGGCCAGTCCACAAAGTGTTACGAAACAGCCGCCGACCACCAACCTCCAGGCACATGGTACGTAACAGTATATTTAGGCAAATTAACAATACAAAAATAGTTATGTTTGACTGGTAATTACATATTTATTCTTTAAAAGTTCATCTGCGATGATTTTACTGTACATAGTAAAAAAATTGAACTTTCACAAAAAAAAAATTGAAAGTTAGTTTCTTAAAATCTATTCGTAAGTTTACAGAAAGACTGTAATCTTTGCAGAAGATGCTTGTTAATATTTATTTATTTAAGTCCAAATTCAGCTCTAGGCTGTTTTACAATTGGTACGTAATTTTAATTACAGTTACAACTAACACGATAATAGTTAATTACCTTTTATGAATGCAATGGTTATATTTTTAATGTTTGTTGCAATGGGAGTTTATAGTTAAAATTTATTGGTTTGTGTCCACAAACCAATAAACAGCAATGGTTATAGTTACATGATTACTTAAAATGCAATGATAATAAAGGTATACACAAGTTAAAAGTTAGTTACTTTAAAATATTACATTAATAATTTTATTCAGTTATACATAATCGTGCAACTCTTTGCAATTCTAATTGTCTTTACATTAAGATTGTCTCCGAAACAGAAAGTACTTAAACCTTCCTCTGAGAGCATGATGCAAGGCGTTTTTCAAGTCTGTCTGTTATTTGCCAACATTTTTGTTTATTTACAAATAGCAACTGAACATTTACAAATAAATTACTGTACATTTTACAACAATTGTTTGAAGTTTCTCAAAAATATTTGGGCAACCAGTTTGCAATATTTGTATTGCTAAGTGAAAAATATTTTGTAAAATGTAACAGGCCGTTGAAGGTTATTTTGCCTCACATCAAACACTCTGCTCATAAAAATATATCCCGCTAGTCCCCACAGGTATTTGGACAATTAACACGAAATTATTGTCCTGCGACATTCTTGTTACAGTGCCTACACTGGTAAATGTTCTCACATTAGTTTACAAACTTTTTCGTGTAAAATTGAGAATTTTGTTCTGACGCAATTTAAATATAACTGACGATATAGTAGCATATTTCAAATTTTTTTTCTTGGCGTTAAAAAAATTATGAATAAAAGATGTTAGTATGGCGACTGATGCTGGCCCGTAAGTTATTATCAACGGCAGTGAAGGGGCTAGAGGTCGAGCAGGGAAGGGTGGGTGGGGGTGGGTTCAGGAGGAATGGAATCAACAACCATTCAAGCAGCTGTCACTCCACGTTGCTCTATCCTGGCAGGACCTCGGGCAATGTGCCGACTCATCTTGCCCGTCGCTACGCCTTCGATCACCGATAAACTTCCTCCCGCGGCGGCGACGTCTACAAGATGTTGCTCAACCCTTAACAGTTAGTGGGCTTGGCGCTTGAGACGTGCAGTAGCGTGGTACGGAAAGTACTTTTTCTTGTATAAGTATTAAAATATTTCCAATCAGTTTATCTAACAAAAGAAGACACACTTCAAACTAAGTTCTTATGTTCTTATTAAAAATGCCGTCCGTTAGTTAAAAAACATGATTTCCAAGCTCCTCAAAAGTGCTAAAAATGATTTATTCACGTTGCTGTTGCTGAGAAAATATCAACCGTAACCAGGAAACAAAATCATAGAAACCTGAATCGGACTTTACCACATACTTTCCACAAATAAAATAACAGGGTTATCGTTTGAAGTCCCGTTGAAAAATACGAAAATACATTTGCTTTTAGTAGATTTTCGCACAAAAACATGTCATTACAGGGTTTTAATATAGATATGTATTCACAAAGGATGCATCTGGGTTACCATAGCGAAATTATTTGTTTAATAGAAGAACGTGTACAGTACTATAAATAGAGGGAGCTATATTACAATATTTTGCTACATTCCCAATTTTTTTATAATAACATTGATATTTCAGTATCAAAACTTCGGCTCAGTAACACAGGTAAATTTTGTCTTTGCTTCAAAAAAAATTCTCTACCGTAGATATAATTTTCATTGAGAAATGAGAGTAAATAAATCATCCTAAAACGGTGCTAATTTATTAACTAGTGTCGCTACTTATGGGCATTCCAGAGAGTAAAAACGTAATTTTATATTTGTATAAGACAGTGTCAGTTTTTCAAAAAAATTTACTCAGCCAGTTTTCCCACACTGGCATTTTAGAGTCAAAATTTGCAAGATTTTAGTTCATACAACCCCCCTACCTTCCGGAAACCAGTGTACACAATGAAACGAAATAATTCACAATGAAAATAAATGTGACTGGCTAGGGCGTTACGTATAAAAAACCCATTCATACAATGTTTAGCATTTTTAAGAAATTCCTGAAATTTGAACAATTTATTGCTATTTTTAGAATTTTTTTAAATACCAAAATTGTTTTATTGGGTATTAATATACAAAAGCCCTAGCCTGTGTCATGTAATTGTACTGTGAATGAATTATTTAGTTTCATTATGTTGATTGGTTTTCGGGGGGTGTATAAGCTAAAATCATGTAAATTTTGATTTTGAAATGCTAGTATGGGAAACAGACTGAGCTTTTTTTTTTGTAAGAGGATTATTAACTTCCAAGTAACGTCTATAAAACTAGCACTGTTTCATACAAATATAAAATTATGATTTTTCCTTCTTCTGGAAGCCCTTAATAAGCGGACCTCTTCGACATGTTGTGACGTCTTTCGCCTTTCTCGGCTACTCTACTAAGGGATGGTTCAAAGTAGTCATGAGGGCGAACACCCCCATCTCTCAAGAACCATCCACCAGACCGCTTTTTCCAAAACACATATAAAATAGAAACCGCACAGGAAAGATCTTTACTTACTACACTCAAACTGTATTCACTTTGTGTAATAAATCACTAAGCAATCAATATTTCAAAAGTAAGATCAATCAGAAAGAAAGTCAGCCGAAGATTAATGTATTTGTCTGTATATTCTGCTTGTTACACTATCTCCTTGTCACTACTACACATTGTTTTTTAATTATAAAGCATTTATTTGTAGTTTTCTTGTAAAATTATTTGTTGGTAAAGTTACAAGGATTTTGTTTATAAAAATAACTGTAAGATTTGTAGTCTATCAGGATAATATATTCACAGGAAATTGCATAGCCATACACAAATCACATCCTCTGGAAATCATATTTCTGGAATAAAGTGAACAGTCATATTTATTGCGTTCTTCAAAATTAAAATGAGTCATATTACTAACAGTAAATTTAACGTATACAAATTAAAAAATTTCAAGTGCATATACGTCAAAGTTGGAGGTAATTTGCGCGGTATGTAAACGCGTGGATGCAAGTTCGAATCTAAAGTAAAATGTATCTGTTCAAAAGTTATGTATTAAATCAGTAAATAAAATTGAATTTTTTCTTTATTGCAAGTACAAATACAAGAATATTACTTGTAATTTTACAAACAAACAATTTGTATTTTTTTTTTACAAGAACAGCCATTTGTTTTTATAAGGAATTTTTTGGCAACTGGGTTTTCAAGGATTTTCTTTGTAAGAGTACAAATATTTTTACAGTGTACCAGTGGACTCAATATCCACTCTTGTGTTCTCCTTCGAGAGGTCATTGTGTTATGTTAGGTGTGGTGAGAGGGTTTTACGATTCTTTAACAACGAGGTCTTACGAGACGATGAGAGTAAAGTGAGGTACAACACAACATCCATGCCCGAGCTGGGATCCGAACCCAGGATATCTCGCAAAGTATACTGGCGCCAAACTGACTGCACTACGTAGGTCCTCGTGTTATGTTAGTAACGAAAGGGTAGATAGGTGTCATATCGCTAATTATAATAAAGGTTAGACTGGGAATAAGTAGGTGAATGCAAAATCATTGGCCTGTAAGTCAAACAGAACACGTGAATGTTCTAAGAATCTAGTCAATATATTTTTTAACATTGGTGCAAAGCGCTAAAATGTTTTCGCATGTGGGAATCGTGCCGGGCGATGTCGTTGGTCGGTTGGTCTTCTCAGGGTTCTCCCGTTTCCCCGCCCTTTCATTCCTGCGCCACTCCATACTCACCTCATGTCAACCCTCTACGGCGCGACCTCGATGTTAAACGGCGATAGTTATTTTTTTTACGCCTAAACGTTGTTGGACGTCTAAAACATTTTGGCAGTTTTGTTAAAAATATTTTCACAATGTTGGCTAATTTTTTTTTTAGACAGTAAGCTCTACGGTTTTCGATAGTTAATTTTGGTTAGTTGACTTATTAGTTAAAACCCTATAATTTAATGTCTTGAAAAAAATAGCTGTCATGGCAAAAACCATTTTATATACCACTGCCGAACATATTTGCGATATGTGCTCTCATTTAGGCTAAAAAATAGCAAGTACTACCGCAAATATAGTAGTAACAGGGTAGCATGGCTTTTAAAAGTTCCATTCACTGACCATGAAGCATAGCGTTAGATGTGCACAAAAGAAATTTAAACAAATTGGTCAAATATATTTTTGCGAAACTCAAGAGTCCATACTGCAAAGTCACGACGATAGTTTCTCGATCAACGCAGTGTTTCGCTTCTCGTGAGCAGACGTTTACAGTATACTGATAGGAGGTGAAACGCACTTATAAGAGCAAAATAATTTAGATATTAGTCATAACAAAACCAGCAACAATGTGACACATATTAAAAATATCGAGGAAGTATGAATTGACATCAATTGAAATAAACATAAAAACACATAAAAAATGTATAGCTACTGTGCATTTAGTACACTGTAAAAACGAATGTAAATTTACATACACAAACGTTTGGTAATTTTACATTTTTGTACATGCAATTGCGGAAAACGACGACGTTAAATGTAATTTTACACAAAAGTTCCTACGAACACAAGGATGCGTGTAAATATTTGCTAAAATGTTAATGACAAATAATACCTTTAAATGGAACTGTATAAACCTACCGATATGTAGTAACTTTATGCGTAATTTTGTTTTTTATTACCGTACTCTCTTTGTATTAATACGCCGGCCCCATTATCAACATGCAATGATTGACAGTGCAGTTTTAAAGTGATATAATAAGCCTACTTCTAAATTTGCACTATCATTTTAAAAAACTTGCTCAAACCATCTACAGCATAATGTGTTACTCAGATATTTTCAAGTACACAGTAAGAAACTAAAGTTTTTTCATACAGAAAGTAGTTTATAATAACTCCGAGGGATGGAAAGGTAAAAACATTTTATTTTTATACTAACTCCAAAATTTTATGTTTTAATGCTACTGTATTTGCATGAAGCCATTCACGTCAGTGTATAAAGGCTATTTACACTAAAAATGTGTGAAGCCAGTCATTGTGTCTGTAAACCCCAGGTTTAAAATATGGAACTACAGTATGCTCATCCCAAAAATAATTTCGTTGAACAACTCATCTGAGTAACAAAGCAGTAAGTGAAAATAATTTCATCTGTCCCTTATTATATTTGTAATTGGAATAATTTATAACGGCAGTTTTCAGTGAATTTGTTTCCGACGCAAAAAATATTTTTTTTCCTAATATAGAAAAATATTATTTGTTTATATAAACAATTAATTTTGTTGTAAATGTTTATTAAAGTTGGGATATTACTGCAGAAATATGACGTGTTGGTAAAATATACAATTTTTAATGCTGTATTAGCACATCTAAGCAAAAATTTGTGCAATGTGAGAGCATGACTGGATATAGTTTTTGGCCATACTCCATTGAGTTGCAGCTATCTGTCAAATAAAACTGAAGAGAAAGACATAAATAAGCATAGTATGATTTAGTCAATAGTATAGACACATATCATAACATTCCATAAATGGAATCGGATCAAATAAACCCAACACAGAGAAATAATTAAAAAATATATATATTTGTCTTCGCTGTTAAGTACTGAACAAAATTTCTTCATTCACTTCAGTCGCTTTTCACATTTTTTGAAAAATATATTCGAAAGAAAATACTAAGCTTACATAGTTATATTCAGTAGAAATTCAACAGAGTTAATAAGTAATATAAATTTTTATGTAAATTTTTAATTTTTCGTCAATGTTGACCATAAAAGAAAAGGGAAATATACACGGTACCAGATTATGCTTGTGTGATTATTTTACTTTTAAATAAACCTGTTTCCAATAACCAATTCTCATTTGAAACTTAGCTTCATTTAGTAACCAAAATTACAATACATGTACTGTATCTTGATTACACATGAATCAAACAAAAATTTCAATGAAAACAGCAAATTTCCTAAGCACACGTGTTAAAAGTTTTCGTCAGTTAAATTAAAAAAAAAAACTGTATAGATAAAATATACTCTGATGTGCACTATATACGTTGTAGGTTAGTTTTCTCATTTTTTGGTTGTGTGACGGTTGAGTTTTAACTAATTTCCAATTTTTAGTTTTCTCTGTTATATGGAGTTACATTACATTTAAAGTATATATATTTTAAACACTTTACTTATAAAATTATGGGCCATATTTACACACTCTTCCCCCCCCCCTTTTCTTTTCCACTCCCTAACCCTCGCTCAACGCCACACACGGCAACAAACAGATACATAGAGAGAGAAACATAGACAGAACATTCTGGGAATAAATATTCAAATCCTCTCCCCTTTATCAATATTCGAATTATTTTTTAATTGTTATTTTTAAATCGTGATATTATTTCCGTCGCACGCAATGTGAACTAACTACCGTCTTGATCATCAGTAGATGTGATGGTATATCGCGAAATTGTTTTGTGCCAGCATGCCCTTGAAAATGCTGTAGTTTCTTGCAACATATGATTCGGTGATAAACTTCCGACACAACGTAGATGTCTACAGACCAATAACTGGCATCCAGTATTACGATATCGGGATTATTATTTGCTCAATCAAATAGGGTAACAGCTCCAAGTACAAGCTAAAGCCAGTAATGTTCTAGTAAGCTGAACGGGTTTTGAAATCCAGCAAATAGTCAAGTTTTCCCGCGATAAACTATCATCTCTAGTCATCAGTTTTCCAAAAATTTTAGAAGTAAAAAATACTTACTATAAACATGACTTCGATGATATTGTGGTCGTGGTACAATAAATACTAAGACATTTGTTGTGAGGCAACGTTCGAGTCAGGACAGTTGATAACTATGTCAGCTAGGGAGAGGGAGAGTAAAACTTCACCTCTCACTCTTCCCATTCTTGAGTTCTAAATCGAGAGTCACAATTGTTCACAGAAGAACATGTGACTTATCATATTGGGCCTGCTGATGTTGTTAATTACTTGTACGCTTTGTCCACTTATTGTAGTCCTATTACAGGTTATAAATAAAGGTACAAGAACTAAACAAAAGTATTTACAGAACTACATAAACAAACAGAACTATCAATTACAAACAATTTCAAACGAAACGAACTGATTCAAGAACAATTTCCCTTGTTTCACTTCATCCAGTTTCGCAATGCCGATAATTTAACTTAGATTAGACTTAGACTATTATCTTATCCTGTATCTTGGTACAGTTGCTTAGTACGCAGAGACGTTTGTAGTTTCGATACACTCCTATGACAATATGGTTTGTTTGGCCCATCCAGACATGCATAAATCATATTCGGCAAAAAAATTACTTTTACTACACATTCAGAGCTTTTAATACTTTTATAAAAGACGACCAAAACTCCTATCCTAAAATATTAAGTTAATTTTTTAACGCAGCGACATTCTTAGAGCAATTTATAGCATGCGATAAAATTGGCTAATTTTTTAAGAATGTTTCTGTAACTATCCTCTGTATTTTATTATTATTATTATTGCTATTATTTTGATTGTCAAACTATTATAAACAATAAAGTTTTAAAGGTCTCTAACCGTATTAGTAGAAACTTTAATCTTTTTTACGCATTATCTAAAAATAAAAATTTAATCAACAGATGTATAGTCAATTTTAATATTTGTAAATTTGATCCTTTTAAGGATAGAAAAATTGTATTCTGGGACTTTAAATAAGGTTGTTTAAGTGTGTCTCAGTTCTGTCTGTCTTCTTTTAAATGTTTTGCCGCATGTTGTCCTGTCAGTGTGTGTTGTACGTGTCTAGTCCTTTGTTTTATGTGTCTGTTTTCATTTGTATGGCCTTGTTAATTGTTTATCCTGTGTTTCTGTATTTGTTTTCTGTATTTGTATCTGTTATGTGTTTAGTGTCAGCCTGTTATTGGTCGCATGACTGTTGGATGGCACTTTAAAAATAATAAATAAATAAATTATTATTAATATATATCCTCATACATCACAAGGAACTGGGATAAATAGTTTAGCTCGCCTATATGCTCGGCAAATCTCCAGAGAAGCTTTAAACACACACTGAGGCGAAGACTCAGCTCTTATTTCATACCTGAAGATTTAAGATGATGTCGACCATTCCATTGTGATCGGCGCCGTCTGTTCCATCCATTCACAACTGCTTTCACCAGGTCTTAAAACACTCGCCAGTCTGGCCGGCGTTTTATTTGGGCGGGAAAGATGCCCCGTAAATAACATAAATTAAAAAATTTAAACGCGGGAATATGACCACTCACATGGCGAGAGGGACGCAGGCTTAAATCTGACCGTGTGGCAAATAATTTATCCTGACCGACGCCACCCAGAGAGAGAGAGACAGAGAAGAGAGATAGCGTAGATGGGTTGTAAAGTTTACGCCGGTCGTAAACGCGGAGATGTAAAAGTTTTAATAAGTTTTTGATTGTAATAGCTGGGGAAATGAAAGCAAGCATCGTTTGCCCGTCTTCTTCATAGACGGCGACTACAAGCAGCGGATAAATAGCCCGACTCGCTGCCGCGCGTATAAATAAATCAACAGGAGGCGGTCGGGGAAATTAAGAAACATCAAAACACACGGCCATCCGTTTCGGAAGAATTTCTCCGGGCGATATATAAGGCGTGCGGAGGTGTGTGTAAGAAAGGGAAGGGATTTACGCGCGTCGAATCTGCACGCGCTCTCGGAGGACCGCTGGTTGGCGGAGGTGTTAATTATCGGCGCGGGACGTGGCTCGCGGATAACTAATTACGTAATGGCCAACGGGTAATTAATCAGCGAGGCGCGGAGGCAGTGCAGGGCCACACGGACACCGAGACGCGGTGAAGGCGAGGGAATTAAGATCTCAGCGTGACGCTGCATATATATACAGCGCGTCGCGTCAGCCACCGCAGCTTCGACCAGTGTTGCCACATAGTGCATACATCGAAGAAACTAAAGCCACTTTAAGGCCATGGTCTTTCATTTATTTCAAACAGTTGCAAATAACTCAAATATTTTTTTTTTAACCAAATGATTTGAAAAAAATGTTGAGATTGTGTACAGTCATACAATACACAATTTTGGCAGAGCGTATTTCAAAATAATATACCGTTTGCTAGCAAAAAAATTATTTTATTTCATTTTGGCTTATTTTGTCAACATAATATGTGATAGTTCAGGGGCAAAAATCTAAAATTGTACTGTAACAAAAAAATTCAGATACAAACGATCAAATGATATATAAGTGTTAAAACTGTACGATGAATTTTTGATACATGTATAAATTCACGTTATAGGCCATTCGGAATAAAGTGAGCACTAAAGATTTAACCTTTGAAAAAAATCACTAGCCGTTACTGCATATAAGTCAACATTAACAACAGTTACATTATTGTTTGTATGGTTGGTAGTGAATAACTGCATGAAGTTCCGTGTATTTTATTTTTTTGAATACAGCATTAGTGAAACAACATCAATTGCAAACGACCTCTCTGTATTTAATATACTTTAAAATATTTATTTAAGTTCTTACGGATATACTTAATGACTGTACAATTTTATTTAATTAGCGGCAGCACAAAGCGACGCAACCGAGTCGATTATCGTTGGCACACGCCGCTAGTGCTTCGCTCCACAGAGGTAGTTTAAAATTTCACCGACAGATGGCACCAGAGTTAGGTTTTCGCCGCTTGAAGGCGAATTGCGCCATTCAGTTTGTTTGTCCGTTATGTAATAAATGTCGGTTTCTGATAAACACATATAAAAGTATTAGAAGTGGCTGTTCAAGAATATAATTGATAAATTATGTGAAATCATTAGTAATGTAAGTTGTTATGTTTTATGATCGCCAGCCTGAGTATCTGGAAATAGAAGCAGCATTTTTTCCCCTGTTTCACACATTAAGAAAATACGTTAGGCTATTTATTGTTTCTCTTTACTTGCGTCGTCGTCGTTCATTACAGTATGCTGAACGGAACTAGAATTCTTGAGTTGCGTGTGTCGTGTGTGTTTTTAGTGGCGGTTTTAATTTAAAAGTTCTAATATACTGTGCACACATTTACAAGATTCGTAACGGTAATAGCGCCGTTAGAGTAGACGCAGAGAAACCAGTGTTATAAGACGTTTACTCGCAGGTATTTATAACTAAGATTATTACTGAGTATAGCACATATTCAACACCCGTGCATTTAATGAGTACATATTGTAGCTAAAATTTATCGGAGCACTGTAACGTAAATGTAAACATTGTTCAAGCCTATGTAAATAAAAGCACGTGGTAATGTTGATGTTTAAATGTAGCGGAAAGATATAAACTGGCAGAAAATAGAAATTAATCAGGGCTTTTTGAGTGCTCACTTTATTCCGAATCACCTACATTTTTTTCGAAACCACTGAAAAACTAAAAAGCGAGGCCTTAAGGGGCCTCCCTACCTGCGCTTCAAATGCGTTGCAGCCAGTTACAACTATTCTTTTTATCACGAAACTATTTAACCGGCGTTATATTTGTATACATACGAAAAAAAAAAAGACACACTTCGAACTATGTCGCTATAGTTTTGAAAAGTCGGCACTTTTATTAGGAACATAATTTTCGAGCCCCTCAAAATGGCCAAAAAATGGGTTATCCAGACTTCTGTATCAGGAAAGATAACAGCCGGATTCAAAAAACACAACTATAGAAACAAGCGTTAAACTTTGGACTATGCTGTCTACAAATAATATAACATGGTCACCGCTGTAAGTCCCATAGGAAAAGTGTAATAGTAAAACACTGCACGTCACCTGATTGGCTTGCGCGGAGAGGCGATAATACAGTGCATACGTCGGTCAACAGCAGCCTTATCGCTCCTGCCTCACACACACAAACGCAGCCTATTTAGGGAGGCCACTTACGGTTAATTCTACTGCAGATTAGAAAGATCAATGGTAAAACTATGGAGTAAGGAAAAATTTCTGCCGCTTGAGCTGTGGAATTGGCAAGAGATGTAAACTAATTAATCACAGAGATTTCGTGAATTTTAAGTTAGATGTAGTTGGTAATTTTAAAGCCGAAATTGTTTGTTTCTTACTTTAACGTTAAAGTAAATGACTACTCCATTTACCAAGTCTTGTTTTATTTGATTTTCTATTGTTTCGTTTGTCATTAACGCCCGTAAGCGATAGCAGTGAAACTAGCGGCAGAAATTTTCCCTGAACCAAACTCTCCCACAAGAAAACACGTTTTCTTCCCAAACTGTAGCAGAATTAATCAAATATTTACATGTTAATGGCACCGCTTACCTGCCTGCAAGAGGCTAAAACCCAGTACGCACTATCCACAGTTCAGTAAGAATTCTGTACTTAATTCAGTACAAGTAGCACTGCGCTAGTGTGTATCGCAACTATGCTGGTTCCAGACAGAATTCCGTACTGAATTTTAGAAATAGAGCCCGTCCTATTTTTCATCGTAGTGTATGCAAGTAGGGTTGCCAATATGATTTGAATAGAAATAAAAATCGTTTCCTACTGAACTATCGGAGTTTTCAAAACCTAAGTAATACAAGATTGTTTCACTTTGGCAATAACACGTATGTCTTGTATAGTACAATAGTTTTCTGCAATTTTACAGTTACACTTTATGGAATGTGGAAACCAGCAACATAAAGACATTTTTTTTTCTTTACGTACCGAAACATGTGATAGTCTATTCTCTTTAAACTGAACACTTCCCGACGCTTTTAATATCCAAAAACTATATTTCATTGGGGCAAAATACGTTAATTCTCGAGACTGGTAAAACTTCTGCTCTGTTTTTTTTTTTTGTTCCAAGAAAGTTATCAGGTTAAAAATAGTAATGATTATTGCAAAATGGCCGAGAGAAAAATGTAAGCAGTGCTCACTTTATCATGAACAGGCTATAGTAGCCTACACAAAGGTAGTTTGTACACGGCACAGAAGTTTTGCTAAGGAATTGTAGTATAAAATTGCAATAGAAATTTATGAAGATATTTAAGTACTTAATTGAGTACAGAATTGTGACTAGTGTGTACCAGGCTTAAGAAACTAAAGAAATATATGGGCACTGAAGAGTGTATGAAATTCCGCATCGCCCCAACCTCACAAGCGCTGAACTAGCGGGCAAAATTCCTGCTGATCCTTTTCTTACATTCGTACTTCAAGAGGGCGTGGTACATAATTCAACGCTAAGAGCATTAATATATAACTGTAGGTTTCTTGAAGCCAATTTACGAAAATTAAACAATAGCAATCCTAGACAATAGTTTTAGCCAACGATTAAAACAGAATTGTTTCCAGTGTTACGAACTTCTGAGGCACAATCTGTGACGCCGGAACCTCGTGCATTTAACTGCGGCGCAAGAGATTACGCGTAACGAATCAGTAATTCTGGATAAATATTTACTCATAAAGTTGACAAATGCCATTATCTAGGATTGTCATTGAGTATTTTATCCGTATTGGCTTCGAAAAAATCGTAGAAATCAATTGATGTTTTCAGCGTTTATTTATCTACCACGCACTCTTAAGCGCTAGTCATATAATGCTTTTCGTGGAATGTGAAATATTTTGCACGTACTCATTTGTTGTCTCACGTGCACAAGTTGTGCTTCATTGTTATTGTCAGTGTATCTTCGTACAGAGGAGACACTCATATTACTGAGCTAATCAGATTCAGGTTACCGTGACGTCTGTGATTAACGGGTAGAACACTAAGGAACCGAGAGTAAAACGTGCCCTGTCACTGCAGCCACAATTTTATGGGGAAAAGATTTTTGCAACAATTGGTTTCAGTCCCTTACGTGCACATCTGTACCTCTGCTTCATGGTCTGTGATTGGATGTTTTAATCCTCACATGTCTTGTGGTTCTGCTGACAAATCACAGACGTATGATGTCACAATTGTCTTATTTTTATTTTTTCACTAAAATGTGAGACGTATTTGAACAAAGACACACTGCCAATAACCATGAAGCAGAGCTTTCGATGTGCACGCAAGATATTGAAACAAAGTGGTGCAGTATTCTTTTCACCAAAAATCAGCGGGTCAAATGATGGGTTCTTCCGTAGCCGTCTTTAGAAAGAGGCTGGGATCTTCAATGTAGCAATCATACCACTGAGATTTCCTGATTCGCTTGGTTGCCCGGCGCACAGACGAGTAAGGAAAAGTCATTTCGATGGGAGAATTCAAAGAGATACTAACACAAATGATTGCCACATCTTCTTTGAGAAATTTAAGAGCAGTGAATAAATAACCCTATAAGTTCCGCTTACCTAACTTGAGGCACGGAGCGTAAATGTTATAAAAATGTTATATGAATTAATTTCAAATTAATTTACCAATTTTGACGAACACTTCTGAAAACGAAAGTGATCTTCGCGAAATATCTTACAAATATTCGCTTGTAACGGTTTAATTTTACAACATTACTTTACAGTATTAATTTTATAATTTAATATTAAATATTAATAATCAATAGTTTTAAAAAAAGTGTCAATGTGGTTTTGTAAACAGCATGGACAGTTTTTTCACCCTTACACAGTATTGGGCACTTGACACACACACACACACACACACACAAGTGGTTTCTTTACAAGCTTTGTAACATTAGTATACACTACAATGCATCCGAACAATGTGTTTGAACGCTTACCACTGACGTATAGGTAATACTTTTACTATACCAACTTACCAACATTCTTAACACTTCTCTGTGTATCTTTAACTCTGTTCTACTGAACTAAAGTGAAGCTATGTTGGCCAGCGCTTAACTTATAGGGTTTTAACGCGGCATGATCCAATAATTTAAAGTAATGTTTGACCCAGCTAGGAATCAAACCCGGATCGTCTTGGTGGTTGATCAGTTGAGATTAATTCAATTTAAAAGTCAGTTCCTCATTTGTACTCGTGACTGTAAATCTCGATAGATGGAACCATTAAACATGTTTAAGTTGAACGCATTCAGCATCCATGTTTGATCGAATTTGAAACCGGATATGTTTTCGATGTTACATCCAAACAATGAAATTTCTATTCTAAAAAAAAACATCGAACTTAAAAAGAAACTATATACGTACATTGACGATCATATCAACACTAATGTGTGATGGCATTCGTTTAATATTATTGCATTTGTATAACGTCTATAAGCACTTAAAATATGGTTATTTATTTTATTTAACGAATGAAAAACGCCTACCTTATAAATCAGCCATATATATTTCACGCCTTGTTGACCTCGAAGCAAGAAACAGCAGTTCAGTCCGGAAGATAAGTCGTTCGAAACCACTTAAAAAACATGTTAACTTTGAACAAGACGCGAAAGCAAACGTAACTCTTTCGAAGATAGTGTCACCGTTACAGTAGCTGAACACGTTTATTGGCAAGAATTATTTCTGTACTATAGAAGATGATTATATTATGTCACGTAGTTTGTGAGGGCAAGGAAGCATTCCATCTTGAAGCGTTCTAATAGTAACCAGAGGAAGATCATACAGTATATTAGCGTCAAATAAGTAACGTTAAGCAAATCTGGTTACGTAACTGAGCAAATCTGCCTAACCTCTGCAAGTTAATTAGAATAACCGCCCAGAGTTGTTATACTCAAAATCCTCTGTTGCTCTTCGAGTGTTGGAAGAGTTGGGAACAGGATGACCCAAGTCAAAAATACAGTCGTAGCGAACATTCCCACACACACGCGCGCGTAGAGAATATTCCTGCGCTTTTACAAGGCATTCGGAATACAATTAAGACACGTCTGTTTTGTTTTTAATAAAACCGCAGCACTGGATAGTAAAATGATACTTAAGAATAATCACCTTTCATACTTACAAACGTTTATTTCTTCTCTGCAAATTGCCTTCTTCACTTTGACTTCAGGTTTTCAATTTCCTGAAAACGTAAAGTTAAGACTTCCATAAGAAGCCGTATACGGAAAGCTATCGTAAGCTTAAAAATCTTGTAGGAAAGTGCTCAAGTTTTCAATTGCGTAAGCGCCTTAAAACATTTCAGCGGAATACTACTCTAAGTAACCAAAGCGCTCACGAAAGCCGTAAGAGTTGAGAAGGTACAATTATGTCAATTAAAACAAACCTTCTGGTATAAACACGGCCGCAAAACCAGTTTGTAAACTAGTGCGTACACCAACGCTGTAACATAAACTTCCTCAACAGTCATGGAATATGTTCACTAATTCAGAATATGGACAATTTTCACTATTTAGCCAGTAAATATACACGTGTTCTTCGGCTTATAAGCAAACACTAGTCTATGTAAAATCAGACGAATATGTCTTTGAATGTTTCATGCAATGGGACAGAATGACAAACTGTATTATTATGGACATACGCCATTGCGACACAACGATGAAGACACAAAAGAACACAGTAGATTTCCAAATGTCGACTTTTCACGACGTTTCAGGAGCTGACATCTACTCCCGTCTTCAGGTGAAGTAAAATTGAAAACTGGAAGAAATTGGACATTATTTATAGCCATCAGCTCTGTCCCTAGTCCGACCAATAGTAGTCGAGTTCTCTCTTTATTGGCCGCGCACCATTTAACATGTTTCCTTAAACGAAAGAATAGCTTTCCACCGTTGCCAAAAGTCTCAGCTACACAATGAAATATCATAACTTCAGCTAGAGATTCAGTCAGTGCTCAGCTCAAAAAATTTCAACAGCATTTACAAGTCTATCTCAAATTTGATCGAGAAAAAGTCGCAGAAGCATAAAGAGAATCAGAAACAAAAACTCACAGACTCAGCACAAGTAAAAAAAAAAACCTCTAGTAGGCCTAATAGAAAACAAAAACACTGTCATCAATGCATCAAAAAGAGTTCTTTCAGACAGCGAAAAATCAATTTTGGAGAAAGGTCTGAATTTCAGTATCACACCACGTCATATTCCTGTTCTGGACATAGTCTCATCAGTAGAAAGTGTTGTAGGCAAACTGCCAGTAGCCAAACAGGATGAATTCCGGTGGTCGGTATGAACAGCTATCACATCAGCTGGACCTCCGAAACCCAACATCGCTTCTGACGAGATCGGAGCTGTTAAGACACTTAAATCCAACGCTGAAATTGTCATCCTTCCTGCTGATAAAGGCCGCGCCACTGTCGTTCTGGACAGAACAGATTATGAAAGTAAAATCTATGACCTCATCACATCGGACAAGTGCATAGGCCTACATCTAAACAAAGACCCGACTGGCAGTATGGAACGAAAAGTGTACCAGACGTTAAAAAATAATCAGAACTACATACCTACCAGAAAAAACAAGGCGAGCACTAACACCACACAGCAGGAAACCACCTCACATTTATGGCCTTCCAAAAATTCATTAACCGGGTATGCCAATACGGCCTATAATCAGCTCCTGCAACTCTCCATGCCAAAACCTGTCTAAGTTTCTGCTAAAAAATTGTTGAACCACTCGCTGGTACGACACCTACTTTCGTTAAAGATTCTTGTCATTTCATATCCATTGCGAAATCCTTACAAATATAACCCAGTGACGCCCTTGTCAGCTTTGATGTCCAAAGCCTGTTTACAAATGTTCCTGTAGCAGAGACACTTACTATTATAAAGGAAAAACTGGAAAACTACAGCACACTGATTGAAAGAACTATAATACATATTCCATCCGTAATGGAACTGATCACACTCTGTGTCAATACAACATATTTTCAATTCAAGGATAATATTCACAAACAAGTAGATGGCATGGCAATGGGCTCCTCACTTTCACTCTTCATGGCCAACATTTTCATGGAGAATTTGAGCAAGAGGCATTAAACAAAACCGACACTCCACCTAAGGTCTGGCTTCATTATGTTGGCGACACTTTTCTGATCTGGCAACATGGAACGGACACACTAGATGATTTTGCTCATTTTTTCAATTCTGACAGGAGCTTTCCATTACTAGATGTTTTAATATCAAAGAAAGACAACGAAATTTACACAAAAGTATACAGAAAACCTACACATACAGGCCAATACGTCCACTTTAACTCCAACCATTCGACAGGCACTAAAACTGGTATAATCCGCACTTTAGCTATCAGAGCCGAAAATATTTGCTCCGACAAAGATTCACTAGCTTCTGAACATAAACACCTGGAAAAAGAATTGCTAGAAAATGGCTACCCTGTAAGTACAATAAGAAAAAAACATTACAAAACCCACACATCTCGTTAATCCACAAAATTCAACTGAAAAACTTACAGGGACCTTAGTGATCCCATATGTCCGGGGCCTTTCAGAAAAGATAATGCGGCTAGGCAACAGGTATAACTTACAGACTGCGTTCAAATCAAGGACCACATTAAAAAGCATCATTACAAAGGTGAAACAAGCAATTAAAAAACTACAAACTCAGGATTGTGTCTATCAAATACCATGCAAGTGTGAAAGTGTATACATATGAGAAATAAGCAGACACCTTTCCACACGTTTTAAAGAACATAAAAACAACACCCAAAAAGGTGATATACAAAAATCCAAACTGGCCAAACATGTGTGGGAAAATAGTCATAGAATACTTTGGGAAAATTCCTCTCCACTTACACTAGAAACACACCCTAACAATAGAAATATAAAAGAATCAGCATTTACTGTGAATAACTCAAACGTATTTAGTCAGCAAAGTTTAGAATTAAGAAACATGTGGAAACCTTTAACAAAAAAAGAAACCAAATTATTTGCGAAGTGACAATAGATTATAAAACCCATTAAAAGATGCGCGGCCAATCAGGAGAGAGCTTGACTACCATTGGTCGCGCTAGGAACAGAGCTGAAGGCTATAAATACTGTCCAATTTATTCAATTTTTTCACTTTTACTTCACCTGAAGACGGGAGTAGATGTCAGCTCCCGAAACGTCGTGAAAAGTCGGCCTTTGGATATCTACTGTGTTCTTTTGTGTCTTCATTGTTGTGCCGTCTAGTGTTTTGTCTGTGACGTCGTCGTTGTTATCCTGTCTTTTGTCCATTACTGTATTCGTTCCAGTATTGTCTCTACTTTCTTAATTGTGATGTTCTGAGATTTAAATATTAGTTTGTTTTGTATTAACGACTTTTAATTTTTGGTCGTTTATCATTATTTCTTTCCTTTATTTGTTGTTGACTAATTTCCTAATGGGAAGCCAACTCGGCTTGTTTTCTCGTTTTTGGTATTTCGTTGATTGCTTTTCTATGTCTCTTTCTAAGATTTCTGGGACGACATAATATTGCAATGGCGTATGTCCAAAATAATACAGTTTGGCAGACGAATATGGAAAATACATAAATAATCATGTCTGATGATAAAATGATGCTGAACGTATTATTTTGAAGTTATATCGAATAAGTAAACAATTACTGTATAATTGTTAATATCGAAGTTTCTTACAGTGTACACATATGGAATTTAAGCCAAAAAGAAAACATTTTTAATGTCCCTTTTTGTAACTTACATTTATAGTTCTTGAATAATTTATGTTCAATGGCCTGGAGTAGAAAGAGAGAAAAAAAAAGAAAAAAAAGAAAAAAAAAGAAAAAAAAATACACAATAACATAAAGTCAATTTTCCTTGTTTCGAGGATTTCTCTTCAAGTTATTTTTGTGTAAAAATAGACAAAAATATTTTACTTTGTAGCATAATTCTTGTTTAAGAACATATGCTCCAAGATCACGTCAACATCCTGGGTTTGTTTCCGGATTCAGCAGATACAAGGAGCTACAAACACGGCAGTTTCCTACGCAGTCAGGATATCAATTCGCTGGCCTCATTCGAATGTTCAGGCGACCTTCTGCGTATGTTTCAAGCGCATTAGGATCCTGAAAATACAAGAATACTAATGCCTACTTCTACTCACAATACGCTTCGTTGCTTCGAAGTTCATTCTTCACGACGACGATCGTCCGAACGTAATTTTTTAGTATGTGTAGAGATTACTATACTATATCGCGAAAATGTTTTGTGCCAACATATCCTTGAAAATGCTGTAGTTTCATGCAGCATGTATGATTGGGTTGTTTACATATGACGCAACGTAGTTGTAGGCCCAATTCAGACCCATAATAGGCACCAAATATTACAATACCGGGAATCTCATTGGCTCAGTCGAATAGGGTAACAGCTCCACGTACAAGCGAAAGCCGGTGATTTTATGGTAAGTTTAGCGTACGTTGAAAGACAGCAAACAGTTAAGTTTTCCCGCGATAAACCATCATCTCTAAGTATGTGAAATAATAATAATAAATTGTCTTTATATTCGCTGTGGCGGCGTTATGGCATTGTCGCCTTCTCTAACACTTAACCACAATCAGTAGGAATATATTACACTTAAAATTGCATACATAAAACATTATGTTGATATTTATTAAGGTAATGTATACGCGAGTCTGAGTGCAGTTTTGAAACGTGTGCGTGAATAATTAAACGCCCTGGATAAACTTCTTCTGAAACAAGACTTTCACCAATATTCACCTAAAAAAAAAAAATGGAAATGGGATCTTCAAAAACGTATTTATTATTATTGTTACTTGGCATGAAACGTTTCTTCAGAGCTTTTCTTTTTCAGACACAGTCATAAATTTTATGTACATTATTTTTTTATATATTTCGCTCTATGAAACATCTCCAATGCCTCTCATGTGCCTAAATTTTCCATGGATTATGTGAAACAGTTCGAGAAAATAATGGTCAATAATACAGTGACTGTGGTTGGCGAGAAAACTAGGCCCTGCGGATACAACAGCCAGTAGTATTGTTACTATGTTGAGGAAATAAATTCCGAAACAAAGCAAGTACGTGTACGATGTTCAATATTATCCTACTACACTTGAAAAAATTGAATTTTTAAGTCTAGATTAACTAAACTATCTACACTGACATAATATATTGCGCGTGAACGTTATCGAATGGCAGAAAACTCACCAGAAACAAAAAAAAAATTACTAAAAAATAAACAACAAAATAATTGTCAGTTTTTTTAACATGCACACAGCTTTAAAAACAAAAGTTTTATAGCAGGTACATTCAAAGAGACAAAAAAAAAACAGACACGATTTAATAAACTAAATAATGTATGTGAAACTGGTAACAAAATTGGACGAAAACAACAATTACTGCAGAAATGAACAGTACATGGAATGCATGTAAATATTGACGACACGACGAGTATAACGCAGACAAAAAGTAGGCTGCAATGCGACGACAACAGACGCGAAAACAGACTGCAACAGTCAAAAGATTCATTATCTAATTCTGATCGTGACTACAGTATAAAGAAAAAGTAACGATTCCCTTATATTTACTCTTACGTAAAGGAAATTTACCACACGGGTGTGTAGTAAATTTCTTCAAGTAAATTTAAGAAATATTTACATACATTTGTGCAAAATTATTTCACAAACGTATGAGAAAAAGGCTTTTGCGATTAAAGAAATATTCCTCACGAAATACAGTGCAATTTTATTTTAAAATTAAACAATAAAATTTAACGCATTCAAGCGAAATTGTTAGTTTATAGCTACGTAGACCATAATAAATAATACTAAAAATAACAGCCAGAGTTTGAACCCAATCAATAGCTTAATATACTATCGAACATTACTGAGAGTTCTTAAAGAAAGCTTAGAGTCACAAGTTTCTTGCGAAAAGATGTTTGCATGATTTGGTTTCTATACGTTACGTGCACATATGCAGCTTTGCTTCATGATAATTGGCATTTGTTAGACATAGTCTATCACTCATTTGACAGCATCAATCAGAATATGTTTACTGTGACACCATGCGTGTGTTATATGCTAGCAGTAGACCTCAAGACAACTGAGAGTTAAAAAATCCAATCACTGACCATACAGCAGAGCTGCAGATGTGCACATACGGCATTGAAACCAAATATTGCAAAAATATTTTTGAAACGAACTCGCGGCTCAAGGAATACCGTTGACATGCGGGGTATCTTTGACCACTCGTAATGTTGGTGTTTATATTGTTTAGTGCCGAAAGTTTCAAACATTAGCTATAAGGACAAAAGGAATTATTTAAAATACTCGGCTCAGATTATCTGTTTATTTACCAGATAACCAGAAACTAATATTTTGAATAGTCAACGTAGCCACGGTACTACTTCTGAAACATGTACTCCTACTCTTGTGAGTTTTAATTATTTAATCATGGCGACGTTTCGAACTTTCCATTGGACTTTCGTTTACGAGGTAAGCGGAAAATTTCGGCGCATGTAGAACGATATTTTTCCTACGCGTCTGTGAATTGTCATTCTCGTGTAGACCCTTGTGTATAAATATTACTGTACGATAATTTATTTATATTTAAATAAATGAGCAGATTTACAACATAATTAAATAAATATTGCCCTACATTTGCCAGATAATTTCACCTATAATTTTACAGCACACGTAGGCCTATCTCTGGGTAGTGGGAACGACTGAAAATTTTTCTGAACTTGGCGATACTATCAAAGTACATCTGGCAACGCTGTCTGGGTGCAGTTCGGCGATTGGCTTTTATCCTGGGCATGTGTACCAACCTATTATGCCGTTGTGTGCGGCCGCCATCCGTGCACCAATTAAATTACGCTTAGTAATAGGCCTGCCAGAAAATAATTACCACTGCACTGATCGTCAGCGCTATTATTTTAACGGCATTATTCATTATCCTTATCTTCGTCTTGCTATCTGCAATGTCATGGCCTCCCATCTTTAGCTGCCCAGATGTGTGTAGTTGACGTGCACTTTCCCAAATTGCCTTGAGGTTCTAGCGTTCGACGCAGAGTCACACATTAAGATTGAAACCAATTTAACTGCCTATGATCGGTTTTAGTTATCATTAGAGGTACATCAATTTCGCGGATTCATCTGGCAGTAGCCTAGACTTGTCAGTCCTATACACTCACTAGCCACAACCAATTATATATTGGCTTATAAATGTACAAGCAGATAGTAAGCGATAGCACTTCGCATTATTTCCTTATTTACTACTGGCTTGCAGTAGTCAAACGCGTTTCGTAACAGCCGCCAGCAAGTCACAGATATGACAATGAAGTATACATAATTGGCGTTCAACCTGACCTGGAATGTATCTGCGAAATTTACATACCTCTACTTATTATTACCACAATATGTAAAATTACTTACAGTTCCTCGAAACTGTGATCACAGATTTTGAATACTGTAAATAAAGACATAATTATTTATCTTGTTTATGAAATAATTCTCGCCTAACATAACATAGGTTACAAATATTTTTTGCAACGTTTCTGCACTATTATCGGAAAATGCAAAGCAAAATAACTAACGTTTGCACTATTTTTTAGGTACATATTAGTACATATTAGTAAAGTCGGCTTTCAGAACGGCTGAAAGAAAACTTTATGCAATGCTCATTTTATTGCGAACGGCCTATAAATAGGGCCCGGTAGTTTTCGCGAAAAGATTTTTGCCCCACTTTGTTTCAGTGTCTGCAGCTCAACTTCAAGATTATTGGCAGAGTGTTTTTGTGCAGAGATATTATTCATTAGACTGTGCCAATCGGTGCATGGATAACTGTGACACAACACGTCTGTGATTTGAGGGTTTTAACTCCAGACGTTGTATGTCACGGCATCCAATCACTGACCACATAGCAGAGATGCAGGTGCGCACATAAGGCAATGAAACAAAGTGCTGCAAAAATCTTTTCGCGAAAACTACCGGGCCCTACCTATAAAATTCAAATCATTGCAGTAGCTGAGTTCCATATACATTCGGTTAATAGGTTTTTATGCATAGCAAGCCGAAAAGGCAGTTGATAGACTTGTTGAAGGGCACCGAAAGAGCTTATTTTATAACCTAATATCCGTGGTGTCTTTACAGTGACATTACGCACTTGTCAGTACTGTGTATTCATATTGTTAGGAATAACTAATTTCACTTTTTTGTTCACCTAATTGTTTCAGTGGCTTACGTACACACCTCATGCAACTCCGCTTCACGGCCAATCAGTGAATGTTTTTACTGTAACTCTCAGCGTCTTGGGATTCTACTTGCAAAACAATACAGTATCGTAGTAACCATATTCTGATCGGCACAGTCAAATGCACAAAAACACAGTGTTAGTCGCTATGAGTAGGGACCTGAAAAGTAATGAACTTAGAAAGAACTGTGCAACGGGAGTGCATGACTGGATTTAGTTGCTCGGACAAACTCCATTGCGATATAGATGACTGTCAAAGAAAACCAAAGCTTAGTTTTAGTTTAGTTTTAAAATTAGGTTTCTTTGACAGTCATCTATATCGCATTGGGGTGAGTGAGATATTTTGGTCAGCGCTGGTGAGAGATGACATGACGTGAGTTGGAGCAGCGCCGGAATGAAGGGGCGGGGGAAACGGGAGATCTCCGAGAAAACCCGCCAACCAACGGCATTGTCTGACACGATTCCCTCGTGCGATAATCTGGGGACCAACCCCGCCGGGAATCGAACCCGGATCGCTTTGGCGGGAGGCGAATGGGCTGACAATTTTTTTTTAATGTGACTTAATTCGAGTGACCCCAGTACTTTTCGTGAGACAATTTGTATAGTGACAATTTTTGAGACCCAAATGAACAAACACAAATTTACACATCCAGACCTGGGAATCGAACCCAGAACCCCCCGCACCAAAGCCGGCAGCTCAACCAACTGAGCCACGGGGGGTCGGCACCATTCGGCCACCGCGGCCCCATATCGCAACAGAGCATGCCGAAGAAACTAAATACAGTCTCCTGAAAAATTCGCGATTTCTTTGAGGCACAAGCTAGATTTCAAACATATTTAAGCTTTTGTCACGTTCGCCATTAGTCCTTGATTGTTTGACACCCCCTGGAGAGCGGTGAGCCAATAATAAATAATCAACTAAGTACAGGGCAAATGTTGTGATATCTCTGTGTCAGCGAGCAGCCAATGAACAGCTGTTGTCTGCATAAGTACACATATAGTCTTGGAGACTAGCCTACAAGTAAGTGAACTAGCGAATATTTCTGGTCTCTTAGCTATGAGTAGGAACTGAAAAATTTCGCGAATTCAATTACCTTTAGGTTAGAATTCATTGTACTATGCATACTCGAACCCCCTTCTATTCCTTCATTGTCTGCTGTCCCACTGAGTATCAGTTAGTGGAGAAATAGTCAGGGGTTGAGTATGTATAGTACAATGGATTCTAGCCTGCAGGTCATTTAATTCGCGAAATTTTCCAGTCCCTAACTATGAGGCAGAGCTGCAGATGTGCACGTAAGGCAATGAAAAAAAGTTGGAGCAAAATTATTTTCCCCAAAAATGTGAGGATCTAGTAATATCTCTGGATACTGGCGCGACAAAATTTACATTTACTGTAGAGTGTACGTTTATTAGATATCATTTTTCTTCAAAATCGTTGGTTCACAATCTTGCGCAAGGCACTCACGCCCAATTGTAGTCTCAGGCAGGTGAAACCGGTCTGTGTTTCCATTTAACCGGTCACGATCCGTCGAATACCTGGCGTTTTCCGAAGGACACGCCGCGATTTTTCCGAAAACGTGAAGTGACTGGCCACAGACGTCTTGTTTATAACCGCAGCAGCGGAGCATTGCTCGCGTCCGGGTGAGAGGAAGAGTTAAAAGTTTGACCTTTGCGAGCATACAGCATGAAAGATGGTCCTTGTTACCACCGCTCTCAAATAGACTGCAGCCGGAAAGATCAAAAGAAATGGCGCGAGTTTCACGCGGGGGCCATCAGTTAAATTGTAAATGCCATTCCAAACTTCCCAATAAGCGAAGTTTTACGTTATAACCATATTAAACCAGTTTACCACTTACGTTGTTTAATATGACTGCAGTTTCCACACTCGCACAGGCTAATGAAAACCCATTAAAATGACACCTCTAAACATAAATCCAATTTCTTTATTGGATTTCTTTTGAACTTGAAGAAGTCTGAAGAAGACCATTCATTGCCATCTCTAATAGATGGTCGTGAACTTCGATTTTGCCATCCTGAAGACAAGGGTTGTTCGAGTAACCTTTCGAACTCTCCTTACGGCAATATATTTATTTTATTCATTTGTCTGTCCTTCATACGGATGAATAAGGGAAATTCGTTTCTATGCGTCTGAAAAATATGCGTTTATTTTTAAACACCGCCTAGGAATGGAAAAACTGTAAGTTCGGATCACTTTATGAGTTGCCATTTGACTCATTTGACACCTCTTGATGGGCACTTGGTCAATTATAATGAACATAGGCGTAATAATGTGTAGGGCCATGAACTTTCCGCGCAAAGGATTTCGCCCCGCTTTGTTTCAGTGGCTTACATCGTGCACTTCTCCAGCTATGCTTCATGGATATTGGCAAACTGACTTTGTGAATCGACGTATCTCGTTAGACTGCGCTAATGACACTTAGGTTTCTGCAAAACCCTACAACTGTGACTTGCGGATAGTACCTCAAGACACGTGAGTTATAAAACATCCATAGAGATGATGATAGTTAATCGCGAAAAAACTCGACTGATGTTTGCAGTATTTCAACACACGTTAAACTTACCAGAAACCTACTGGCTTTAGTTTGTACTTGGGACAGTTACCATATTTCACTGAGCCAATAAGTATTCTGATATTGTAATATTTGATTAATGTTATTGGTCTGCAGACAGCTACGTTCTATTATAAATGTATCAGCGATCCTTCTATGTTGCAAGGAACTATACCACGTTTTCAAGGATATGTTTAAAAATCATTTTCGTGATATATACTATCATTTCTAAACATAAAATCTCTGACTATGATGAAGAACTGCAAATGTGAACGTAAGGCACTGAAACAAACTGGGGCGAAATTATTATTTTCGACATAAATTCATGGCCCTAATCACGTGGTATCACTGACTTAGAGATAAACCAATGAGCAGCTGCCGTCTACTTGAATTCACAGATATTATTGGAGGTTGGCTTAAAGATCAGAGAATCCATGAATATTTCCTATCTCTAGCCATTGTAGTAGAAGCTAGAGCTAAAAATAACTATTAAATAGATCCTTCTATCAGAGAAGCAGGGTGTTCAGAAACAAACCCGTAATAAGCGAACCACGAGAATCTTGCGCTGGATTGTGTGTGGCAAAATATTGTACGATGCTATTTTATACTCACAACAAGCACTGTAGTTAATACCCTCTTGCGCTCCACAAATATCTTACTTATAACACTACTATTGTTCTGACTCACATATAATGGATGCAGTCCAGAGATGATTCTACATTTACTTGACGTAACATACGTACTTGACGTAACATACGTAATACCTGGACGTGAAGTGCCAAAGGAAACTATCTCCGTGCACTGTTGCCACACTGTGCACATAAAATGTCGCCACTACGTACATTTTCGTCTCCAATTTATCCCAGGATTATCGGGGCTTGTTTATTATGCATTTGTTTTTGGTGCGTTCTGTATGTGGCCCAATCAATAAAGGTTTTGTGTTGGAAATAATTAAGGTAAACCTGAATTTTTCACATATGATAGACCAATACTAGAGGAGCATTTTCTCAAAAGTCACCACTACTACTCATCTAACGTAATGTATGTAGTATGCATTTTTCTGAACAGAACTGTTTAAGGTTCTATTTGATACAATGAAAAAAAATATATATATTAAGGCTATTTGAGAGCGAAAAAAAAAAATACACGTTTTACGTAGTTTTCATGGTTTTTGTGATTTCATATAAAAGAAAAGATAAAAAAATAATCACAACACTAACTGGGAAAAAAATTTATATATATATATATATATATATATATATATATATATATATATATATATATATATATATATATATATATATATATAGTTTAAACTTGATTTCAAATATTTTAATATTTAATATTTTGCAATGAAAATTCCACAACATAAGTTAATCACAGTGGTATACTCTAGTTCAAGAATTTTTTAACGGCATAGCAACTACATGAAGTTATTTCTCTGAAATAAGACAGGTCGCCTTCAATCTAAGATTAGCTAATTTATTTTTAACTTTATAATATAGTTCATAATGTTATTACACCCAAACCCCTTAAAGAATTAACATTTAACTTCTTAGCTATGTACCGGTACCTTTAATATTCGGTCTACAGTAATATTTGTATTATTAGGGTAATATGTCACTATTTAAAATTTGAACTGTGAATATCATGTTTACCGTTATGATTTTTAAAAAATATATATAATGGTTTACGCTTTTCCGGGGCCGCAGTTGGTGCAGTGGCTAGGGCATTGCCTCCCAGCGAGGCGACTCGGGTTCGATTCCCGGTGGGGTTGGTCCTAAGATTTTCATATGTGAGAATCGTATCTGACGATATCGTTGGTCCGCGGGTTTTCTCAGGGATCTACCGCTTTTCCCGCCCGTTTAATTCTGGAGCTTCTTTCATGCCTCATTCCATGTCTCCCCTCTGGGCAACAAATGGCTGCAGGCGCCCAGTAGTATCTCCGCATCCAGGGTGATATACCTTGGCTTTCTGATACCATCCTTATACAATGCTTTGTTAACACTCTTCCCACTATAGTACTTGATGACATTTAACCATATTGAAAGAAGTTCTGATAACTTGAACGCCCTTAACAAAAGTGAAGAAATGGTGCTTCGAGGCACTCCGATCACTGGCACACGTGCTGTGCTTCGTTTTAATTGAAAAGCGTTGTCGTACAAAAACTGTTAATAATTTATACTACCGTGCTACATACATTGCACGCCATGAACTAAAATGCAACTGCTGCAATACATACGTAAGTAAAAATTTCAAATAACACTTCATACTGAACGCTGAAAAAATACGAGGGCACTTGTTTAATGCAAGGCAAAAGAAGCTCTCATACGGCATATAGTGACGTGGGTCTGTAATTGTGGCTCATGTCTTCTGGCTTGATATTGCTTTTGGAACTGTGCAGTACGAAATAAGTTTGTTTTTGTGAATCTATATTCAGAAGTGGGTTTCTGAGCAAATGAGTTTAAATGTCCTTAATTATAAAGACTAGCAAGTAGAACAAAACACTTAATCGTGTTGTAGCGTTTATAGTTACAATATGTTTATTTATGTAGCGGACATCAGCAAATAAAAAAAACGATTTGTCGTAACAGACCGCAGGAGTTACAAATGCGTTCACTTTGTTTTATTGTAATGAATTGTTAAAATGTATTGGGTGTTACTTAAGGAGAAATTCTCGAAGGCGAAGCACTATGTGTTCCAATGGAAGTGGTACTAAACGATTACTATACACAAATGACAGTAGCCCTGAGTTCTCTGTAGAACCATCAGACTGGTAGGGGTGGATAAACTCGCCAACCAGTACAGTACAAGATCCGAGGAACAAATTGTCCGGTAACACATCAGTTATAAGAAAATACTTTTATTTGTCATTCTTTGCTAACATGTAGATGTTAAGAGCTCAAAATGAACTGTCGGATCTAGTATCTCTTCCCTTGAAACAAGACCACGCTTCGCAACTGATTTAAGGCGATACTGACGTACTGTAATGAATGAAAGGGACTGGGAACCTAATTCCAACTAGTTTTCAGCTAAACTATACAATCCACTAGAATTTTGAGGGAAAACAAATGTTGCAGTTCATAAGTTGAGCAGGCAAAATTATACTTGCCCTGTCCAGACACATTTTGAATTAATTTGCTCAGAAATTCACTTTTATGTAAAGGTTCACGAAAACAAACTCACGTATTTTTCTGCAGTTCTAAAGCCGGTGTTGCCAAGTGAAAACCAAATAAAATCGGTGACTTTCTTCTAAAAAGTCCGAAGGAATTCCATGTTATAACTAATGATTTGAATATTTTCTACATTAACGCTCTTTTTATGTCAAAATTATTTGAAAAAAAAAATGCAGATGAGCATACATCAAGCATTACATGTACACCAGAAAACTGACAATGGCTATTTTACTATACATATAAAAGTAGACGTATTCTTTGATAATTCTTTACTATCTTGTAGGCACATTACATGCTCATACTCATCACACACATGCACTGATATTACTTAAACTAAAATAAGCAGGTAAACACATTGGTTTATTTTAAATTTTGCTCGCTGGCAAAATCAGATTTCATCAACGCTGCCGTACATTTCACTGTTTATTGACGTTTAGTGCTTTATTTGTGCATTACCTACTGTAATTAAATTCTAATGTGCTATTTTAACTGGATGAGAACTGCCATTTTAACTTTTAGGTTTTGCTAACATCATTATCAAGCCATAATATGTATAACAACACTACAGAGCCAATACTCTCGTCCGTCACCTCCACAAATCTGCTGTATGTGTTTATGGTCTCGTGGTTACAGACCGGAGCGTCTCTGTTCATTGTGAGGCTATAACAGCCTGAGGCATAGCCTGTTCTTATACCACTACTTAAGGACTAGCAGTGTAAGGTATGTAAATTATCAAAAAGGTTGGAAATGTATCACTAGCTTAGCTGTATTTACAACTCTGTGGTTGTAACAATAATTTTTAATTAGCACCTACTTTTAAAATTAACATATTCTACCTAATGCATGTATATGTTACTGATACTAGTTTTTCTTGTTTTTTTAATGCCCTGCGTGTTGCACGAGAGCTATTTTGCCTTGTATTAAATAAGTATATCCATGCTTTCGGGATGCTCATTGTGAATTGTTATCTGACAGATTCAGTTCATGTAATAACGTTTATATTGCAGAAATTGTGTTGTAGTTCATGAAGTACAATGAAGACAGCGTAGTAGCACCAACTATAATAGTTTTGGTGCGGCTATATGTGAAACAATGTCTTCGGTAAATACTTACAGAGCATATCACGCGGAGCAGTGTTCAGTGCGTCGCGAAGCACCAGATTTTCACTCATGTTAAAACAATTTAAGGCCGTAAGTATACAGTGAATCAAATATAACCTCATATAGTTCCGTTCAGAAAAATTTACGCTTCTGCTTCCGTGCCTTTTTTACACATGCTCATTTGTTTGTTTATTTTTGTTTTGTCTAGTTCGTCTATTCGTAGTGGTAATATATATATATATATATATATTAGCAAAGTTACTCCACTCCAGCACTGTTTGTTTCTTTAATCTTCTGTGAAATTGTAATAGCAGTAAACTGCAATTATTTATGTGCACTCAATGCAGTATTGTATAGTTATGGAACAATTCTTGTGTAATACTTCTGACCAACTTTAATCATGATCTGATCATATTTCTTCAAATGAATCAAACAAATTGTTTTGGTAAAATTTAAATTAAAACTAGCATCTTTTGATTATTAAAAACACGTGTGTGTTGTATAATATAATGTTAGGAAGTATTGTTCGGTACTGTCGCAATACTAATTTTAGTGTAATACTATTTTGGTAACATCAAGTAGCTACGACTCTATGCCGGCCTATAACCTCTAGGCATTTCTTTGTCTCGACCTTGTTCTTTCTTACACATCATGGCGTGAACATCAGCCGAACGCCTAGTGTTCTTTATCGTTTTGTAATGTCGTAATCCGACAAGTTTTCTGCCTAGGGTGAGTTTATTCTGTCACTTTATTGCCTTTTGGCCCTAGTGTTACATTGTTTTATGACGTTCTTCTTTTAAATTTATTTGTTTGCTTTTTTAATGTAGCGGTCCTCGCCACGCAGTTTCAACTCTTTGCTATGTAGAAGGAAAGGAAGCCTATCCGGTATTTGAAGGATTTGGCTTGTCTACATCTTCCGATGTAGAAGTAACATTATTTCTACTCGTCCCTTTTGCTGTATCGTCATCGGTAGCCATGGGTGAGATGGAGAAGTAACATCTTTCGGCGGTGGCAAGAGTGTCCCCATGAAGGACAGCCAGGAAAGTCCAGCCTATTATATTTGTTTCCTTCTCTCGTCCTAACTATACTTGATGCGCACACAGCACTAGTTATTAAAATTTGAGATTTATATACCAACATATAGAGACTGTTAATTCTGTTTCAATCACAACTTCTACAAAATTAATTAAACCACGAAAATTAAAAATTTGTTAAAATAAGTTAAATTAAAATGTAAGTTCAATACTATTATTGAAGAGCGCCTTGTTAAATTATTTTAATAAGATATTCTTAAGCCATACGTTCTTTTCTTAATTGTTGTTATTGTATTGATTACATACATAAAATACTCATTGTGCAAATACTTAGTTTTTGTTCTAATCAAGGTATTAAAAAAATATATTTTTCTGAACTCTTATTAAAATTTTATTTACTAGACCTAACTATTTTCATAAAATTTCCCCTTTCTTTGCTTGGCTGGCCTAGGAGCTGTTTCGATCGGTTTACCCTATTGGTTTACCCTTCCTGGACCTCCTAGGTTGGTTGGTAAAGTTTGAGGGAATTCCACCAAGCAGTACACTTCTAGAGGAACAATTTTATAACGCGTTTGCTAGTAAATAAGTTACACGGTAAAATTAAAAATATATATAAATATAAGAAATAAATTTTTTTCATATAATTCCTAAAATTACGACAAAAAATATTTTATCGCAATAGAGTACCAGACTAATATTATACAACATTTAACTGTGGTCAAAACAAAAGTAAGAACATCTTGATCCGATCATTGGTTGAAGAGATATCAATGGTTCTGTAACTGTCTGCGTTCGTCAGCTTTGTTGGGTTAGGAGGAGGGGGCGGGACTCAATAGGGAGTAGTGATGACTTTCGAGAAAATGCTCCTCTAGTATTGGGCTATCATATGTGAAAAAATCAGATTTATCTTACTTATTTCCAACACAAAACCTTTATTGACTGTGCTATACGCAGGACGTAACAGAAACAAACGCATAATAAACCCGCCACCAGAATCCTGGGATAGATTGGAGACGAAAACGTACGTAGTGGAATTTCGTACTCCGACATTTTATGTGCACAGCGCGGCAACAGTGCATGGAGATGGTCTCCTTTGGCACTTCACGTCCAGGTATTACGTATGTTACGTCAAGTAAATGTAGAATCATCTCTGGACTGCATCCATTATATGCGAGTCAAAACAATAGTAATGCTATAAGTAAGATATCTGTGGAACGCAAGAGGGGACTAACTACAGTGCTTGTTGTGAGTATAAAATAGCATCGTACAATATTTTGCCAAACACAATCCAGCGCAAGATTCTCGTGGTTCGCTTATTATGGGTTTGTTTCTGAGCAACCTGCTTCTCTGATAGAAGGATCGATTTAATAGTTTTTTTTAGCTCTAGCTTCTACTACAATGGCTAGAGATAGGAAATATTCATGGATTCTCTGATCTTTAAGCCAACCTTCAATAATATCTGTGTATTCAAGTAGACAGCAGCTGCTCATTGGTTTATCTCTAAGTCAGTGATACCACGTGATTAAGGCCATGAATTTCTCGCGGAAATAATTTCGCCCCACTTTGTTTCAGTGCCTTACGTTCACATCTGTAGTTCTGCTTCATAGTCAGAGATTTAATGTCACGTGTCTTGAGGTATTATCCGCAAATCACAGACCTTGTCCTGGCGAGTGTCCAAACCTGTTCTTCTACGGCCGTGATTGAAACCAAGAGAACAGTCGATATTTTCCGCGATAATTCAGCATTCCTACCCATATATATATATATATATATATATATATATTTGCTTTGTGTAGGTTTTTTACACAGTAGCAGGCCAGGTGACAAGAGCTTTGAAAGCCGCGCCTTACTGAATACAACTTCCTAGTAATTTTCACCTCCTGACTGAGCGTGTGACATTTGTTGACTGATGGTAGACTAACAACAGGCATCTGTAACCTTAACAGCTCTTTATATACAAACGGAGTCACTACAGCTACTGACAACAGACAAGCAAAGTCGTCTGCATGGAGAACTCGATCAGAGGGACGGGACATGTGCCCTTGCTGCAAATTGTCAGTCTTGAACGAGGAATACAGTTCTATTAGCAGAGGGTTGCGTTCTAGATTGTGGAGTCTATGACGGGCTTGCACACGAGATTCCTCAGAATGTGACAGAGGTTCTTTAAATGGCAATGCATCACTGTATCGACCTGTTCGATCTCTGGTACAAGTACTAACAAACATGGACTCACACTGCAAGGTTTGGTTGTCTGGAAGGAAGATGCATAGTTTTATATTTTCACTGCAAAGTGTTTGCTTTATAAACTTTACTTGTGACAACGATTTACTCTTGTTTTTTTTTTTTTTTTTTGATAGTTTTTCCTTTGCGACATGACAAAGTTAAAATTTACAATTTACGGGAACACATAAATAACAAAAACCAAGTGACTTACTTGATTGAAATAAAATAGATTGCAGGCTTTCGCGGCCATTGTCTGCATTTTCTTGGCTTGTGGGTGTGAGCCGCGTCTGGAGATTGTCTTGCGACATTTCGGCAGTCGTTGCAGCTGCCATCATCATGTAGTCGGAGTCGGACTACCTGATGATGACAGCTGCAACGACTGCCGAAATGTCGCAAGACAATCTCCAGACGCGGCTCACACCCACAAGCCAAGGAAAATTTAATGAAATAATTTACACTAAAATTAAGATATTATGAGCCATATGTTAAAATATTTAATAACATGCAATGAAATTTCTTTGCATTAAAAAATGTGAAAACGAAGACAATTTACTTCATTTATAGCAATTTTTAATAAAAAGACGAAATGTGCAGTATGTTCGGAGTTAAGTTCTTTTTCTCTCAGAGACCAGTAAACGTGCATGTACAATGGTTAATTACGAAAAGAAAAAAATACTGAAGACTACTTACGAAAATGACTAATAATTAAACCAATAACACTGGAAGCATTATTTTAAGGCCCTCAAAATAGGTTAAAATCGTATTATTTTTACAGTTGTTTTTCAGGATGTATTCTGTAGTTGTTCGAAATTGATGTCTGCAATTGCATTGGACTTTGCTACAGTGACGCCTTCAATAAAATTATAGGTTCACTTCCTAAAGTCCCACAGTAAAAACGTTACGGCCGGAACACTGCGCGCGCATTTACAATTTTTGATGTAGAGGCGATATCACAACACATGTTGAAGCCGGCGTCGCTCTAAGTGCATAGTAGATTTTTGCCTCGCACACATACAAACACGCCCTTCGCCAGGCAGCCGCCTTAAGAGGGAGTGGAACACAATTCAACGCTAAAAGCATTAATCTATAACTGTAGGTTTATTGAAGCCAATTTGCAAAAAATAAACAATAGCAATCCTAGACAACAGTTTTTGCCAACGTTTCAAACTAAATTATTTCCAGTGTTACCAACTTCTGAGGCACAATCTCTGACGCCGGAACCTCGTGCATTTACCTGCGGCGCAAGAGATCACGCGTAACGAATTAGTAATTCTGGATAAATAGTTACTCATAAAGTTGGCAAATACTATTATCTAGGATTGTCATTGAGTATTTTACCTGTATTGGCTCCGAAAAAAAGCGTAGAAATCAATTGATATTTTCAGCGTTTATTTATCTACTACGCACTCTTAAGTAGTATAATTTAGCCGAATCTAGCGCAGTATTCCAAGGGAAGTGCCGCAATCAGAAGAGATGCCACCCACCATGTTGTGACGTCACTGCCTCCGGATACCATTTTCCCCCTATTTTCCATAGTCAGTAAAGTTTCGTGCTCGACGACTGTGGGTGTGTCTAATTATCTGTTTGTAGAGCAAAGAGACGAATCAGGGAAAGTTGTTTCGGTGGGAGATTGCTAAGCGTACTTACGTAACCTTTGTTCCTTAGGTTGTGATATCAAAGACCACGGCCTCCTTCCACAGACAGTTGTCAAATAGTACGTCAATATTATAGGGAAACAGTTGGCAATACATTATGTACGGTTCATAGCGTGGGTTGGATCATCTTGTAGAATGTCGTTACAGCAGTGCTGTACATTGTACACTACTCCGCTAAGTCACTAACCCATATTACAGTAGGAATAACGGTGAAAACTGATAGAAACCTGTGAAAAGATATCGTCAACACATCCGACTATTGCTAGCAGCAGTGCAGAAACGGCGCGTTTTCGGACATATGTCGAGCCCGCGGTGGCCGAGAGGTCAGACCTCTCGCCTCCCACCAAGGCGATCCGGGTTCGATTCCCAGCGAGGTCGGTCCCCTGATTTTCACATGTGGGAATCGTGCCGGACGATGCCGCTGGTCGGCGGGTTTTCTTGGGGATCTCCCGTTTCCCCCGCCCTCTCATTCCGGCGCTGCTCCATACTCACATCATGTCACACCCCACCAACGTTAGAGACCTCGATGTTGAACGCTGACCAAAATATCTCACTCACTCGAACATATGTCCATACAACATTTTGCATCCCTCTAGATGTGAGAGCCGGCCTCCGTAACGTAGTCTTTTAGACACCGGTGTACGGTGA
Source organism: Medauroidea extradentata (assembly GCA_003012365.1). NCBI lineage: Eukaryota > Metazoa > Arthropoda > Insecta > Phasmatodea > Phasmatidae > Medauroidea > Medauroidea extradentata. The sequence goes on from PNEQ01010705.1 coordinate 38,376, forward strand.
GAGAGGTCCTGGGTTCGAATCCTGTCTCGGGAACTGCTGTTGTGTTGTCCCTTTGTCTCACTTCACCCTAATTAGCTCTTAAGATCATGTTGTTAAAGGGCCGTAAAACCCTCTCACCTCCAGATGTGACGATCATTATACTAAAATATTGACAACATCCTAGTGTATAACTTGTTTCAGTGTTCACTTTAACCAGGGGTGTCATTTCAGGTTTTTCTAGGAAGGGGGGGGGGCAAGATTTTTTCCGGTGACAGTGACCTTGTTGCATCTTTTTTTTTTTATTAATTAAGCATGTATAAATTATAAACTTAAATAATAAAACACCAGTTATATGTACTTAAGTTAGCATAATTTAAATAACATACAAAAATAAATTTTCTTCACTTAAAATTCTAAATCCAGGGGGGGGGAGGCAAATGCCCCTAAATGACGCCCCTGACTTCAATAAGAAGTTTGTAAATTTGCCATACTTGCGTACAGGAGCGCTAAGAAATAAGGTATAGTAGAATTGTTTCCCTGACATCCATGGTGGCACTACTAAGCTTTTTTTATAAAACAGTCAAATACATACTGAAGTTACAAGACTTGTCTATTTGTAAAAACTGTAACAGTTTGCATATTTACAATGCGGAAGTACGGTAACTGTGCCACACTGCGTTTATGTTTATAACTTCCTAAAATGTTTAGAAAGTAATTAACCTAATCTTAGCATGGGACTTCTACAGTTGTTACAATACAAGTCTTGTAACTTTAGTAAACAATTGACTGTTTTATAAAAACGTTTAGGAGCGCTACCATGGATGTCTGGGAAACAATTCTACCATACATATTATCTTAGCGCTCCTGTACCACGCACGTGTGGCAAATTTACTAACTATTTTTAGAGCGTAGTTTCGCTTCAGTGTTGTTGTCTGTTCTATGTCTCGGTGAGACACGACGCTTGATGTTCCCGGCTTGTTTACGCAGGTAAGGAATGCGCATGGCACTTTGTCGGGTTTGAAGGTTAGGTCGGCGGTATATGGGGCGTAAAAGAAGCATGAGGGGTTGTGAGTATTGTAAGCGAGGGGGTGTCGATGACCAATAAAACTTTACAGCGGGGCACAATGGCGGTCTTATTACCAGGGCCGGCAGATCTCCGATGGTTATCTGTGCCATCGCGCTCCCGTCCCAGCTACGGCGCCATGTTTAATTGAGTTACTAATAGCGGACGGCAGATGGCGGCGCCCGATAAAGCCCACGCAGTAAAACGCTGCCCGGTTGTTGACATTCTTCATTATCCCTGCAGCGCGTCAGTAGCTTTTTATTGGAGGAGACGGTATCTCCCAACCTCCTTGTCCTCCCTCCCAACCCAACCATCCTGTTCTATAACCCCTATCGTGTTTTAATTACCGGCCCGGGACTAAGTCAGTGGGGAGGGGCATCTTTAAACCGGTGTTGGTTTTCCGTCAAAAAGGCGATGCAATGCCACCTCATCCCTGCGTGAGTCCTGCAGTCTGAGTGAGTTGAAAATCGCTCAAATCTTTCCTGTCCAACAACATTTGCCTTCGAATAACTCTCTTTCATGTAAATCTAAAATTCCTTTGCGGAGTACCACTGAGAATAAAAATTAAAAAAAGTTCAATATTTGTTTTTAAAGTACAAATAATGTTTATTGCTTAATTTTTTGAGCATGTCATTGTAGTCTGCAATGTCTTTATTCACTGTGATTTTTTTGAGTTTGGTATATCAGTTGGTTTTAGTGTAGTCGTAAAACGGAAACATGCAAAATATGACTTTAACAAACCATTGCGCGAAAACTATGAGAGATAAAAAAATTCATAAGAGCCAAATTTAGTCACATTTTGTGTCTAAAACAAGAAAAAAAAAATATCTGGTTCAAATACAAAATAATATAATGATGATGAAAATTGCGGTATACCGCGCTCTTAAGGCTCGGTTTCAGTCGACATATTGAATATTATTAGTTTTCGCTTTTTTTGGAATTCTAAGAATAAAATTGTTAAATGTGCGATTTTACCTCTCCGATTTACATTTCGCTACAGAACAGACCTTCCGATTTAGCTGTTAACGTATAATAACAACACGCAATGTGTGTGGCAAAATTTTTTATTAAATTCTTAATTTCCCCGACAAATTGCGATCTAACTATAGGCCTACATTAATAGCGCTATTGCCATGCTTGTATTGACATGTCATTCTTCAAATGTTAGTTGACTACACCTGTTTATATTGTCACATAAAAAATTACTTACACAGTAATGTTATATGACATTTGTTGAAAGATATGAAGATTGGATTATTTCTTACTTTCCAGAAAATGTCACATAATCAAGAAGTCATTTATTACTTAGCAAAATAAAAAGTTGTAGTAGACTAACATTTAGAGCATGGACGGTCAAAGATAATTTGCCTTCAGGCAATTTGTGTTGAGGAGGAGGGTGAACTTCATTTTAGTATGGCCACGTTTTGTCGCGAAAAGATTTTTGCCCCACTTTGTTTCAGTGACTCATGTACACATCGGAAGCTCTGCTTCATGATTAGAGGTACGTCAATTTCGCGGAGTAGCCTAGATTTGTCAGTCCTATACACTCACTGGCCACGATTGATTATGTATTGGCTTATAACCGTACAAGCAGGTAGCAAGCGATAGCACTTCGCATTATTTCCTTATTTACTACTGGCTTTCAGTAGTCAAACGCGTGTCGTAACAGCCGCCAGCAAGTCACAGATATGACAATGAAGTATATATAATTGGTGTTCAACCTGACGTGGAATGTATCTGCGAAATTTACGTGCCTCTATTCATGCACTGTAAAAAAAATCCCTTGAATATTTAGGAAGTTATTATCCCAGACGCATTATGGTACAGTTACTATACATCCGTCTTGTAAACATGCAAACTTTTACGAATGTTACAATACAAGTCCGGTAACTTCAGTATGCATTTGACTGTTTTATAATTAGGTTTATGAATGTTACCATGGATGTCTGGGAAACTATTCTACCATACCTACTTTCATAGCGCTCCTATACGCACGTCTGGTAAATTTACAAACTGTTTTTTAGAGTGTGATTACTGACAGCGTGTCTTTGTTCAGACACGTTTCTCATTTAACTGCACCAATAAGAATAAGATTATTGTGAATCCGTACGTCTGTAAAATGCCAAGCCTAGTGAGAGTAAAACCATCCAATCACAGACGACGTATCAGAGCTACATGACGCATTGAAACTAAATGTTGCAAAAATCTTTTCGCTATAAAATCGTGGCTCTACATGTTAGGCATTTTGTAAAGACCCCGACCACCGTAATTAAAGGGGGATCTAGTGATCCTCCCCCCCCCCCTGAACAATGATTTCAAGCTGCAAAATTGTGTTATTTAAGCAGTTTTGCTATCTCAACGTTGAATATGTTATGAATAGAGACATGCAAAATTCGCGTTATTTTCTGATAGCTGACTAGACTCCAAGTGACTATAGGCTCGTTCGACGTCTCCCGCTGGCCGATAATGTCGTGACTTGCCGCAGAGAATGCTCACACGGTAGAGAGGACAATCTCTGTCAATACCTAACACACGTAAATGACAACACACGAAAGTTCGTGGCCAATTGAATCGCAGATTATGCTCTGTTATGTATAGGAGAGTGAAGTTTAGTCTGCTACCCAAATGATAACGCGAATTTTGCATGTCTCTAGTGTTAGTAATCACTAGAAATTTTCACGAATTGATTTTAGAAAAGCTTGATTTAAGTTTCGTTGACGTCTGAGATCTGATCACATTGCCCTGAAGAACTTTAAACCAATCAAAATTTGAGAGAAAAGAAGGCTGAAATTTCGAGCTATTAGTTGTTGTGTGGAACTTGCTTCTCAGTGGAGCACTAGCCAATGAAGAAATTGTCGAGGTCTGAGTATCTACATGACAATGAATTCTAACGTGCAGGACATTGAACTTGCGAAATGTTCTAGTCCCTAGTGATTAGTAATAACGTTAAAATTTTTTAATGGTTAAAATTTTGTCCTTCATTGATGGGGGGAAGGGGGATTTGAACCATGAACCCCTATCCCCCTGTCTACTACCCTGCCTTGAGGAATGTTTGTAGCGAGGAAAGTACTGTAAATTAAAGATGGCCGTGCAGCATCCACCTGAAGAGTTAGGAAGGGTCGCGCGGCCGGTTGAAGGAATGCCGCGGTCTATTGATCTCCTGTAATTAGCCCCTCTGGATCACGTGGTGCAGGCCGCGGGTGGGCGTGTCCTGACCCCTGACCTATCCTCCCACACTCGCAACATGGCGGCGTGCTGGCCGCATAATTTAGTTGTAGTCACGGGCATCGCTTACTACGCCCATTAATACCCTGGCGCGCCGCGCTAGCTGTAGTCCCGGCCGGCGGGGTAGGCATGGATCATTGCTCGCGGCCAACAACTGTTCCCAGCTCGTTGTCTTTCCTTCCGTGCCTCTGGACTATGAACAAATACTACATAGGCTAATACTAGACAGCTCTCTTCTAATAAAGATAAAGGTGCGAAAAATTTTCTAGCGACATCAGGTGGTAGCTATAGGCCGTTCGCGATAAAGTGAGCACTGTGTAAAGTATTCTGTCAGCCGTTTTGCAGCCATCTTTAATAATTTTAATTGAAAACTAAAATGTAGCTAAAAACTAGCGTAAACGTTTTAACGCTCTCAAAAGTTAACATTTATTGGAACAATAAAACGTATTTTTAATTAATTACAAAATCTTCTGAGAGCTCAGTTTGTAGTGAACAGCCTATACTAATGAATAAATTTATGCTATTATATTTATGTTCACATACTTGTTCTCTTTTTACATGTTTTTACGTTCTATCGTTTATGTTTACGTCAATTATATTCTAAGGGGGCAATGAAAACTTGTTATTCGGTGAGAAGACAAATTTTTGCTCTGCATTGTTTCGTTGGCAGCGTAAATCTGTATTTGGTAAAATAGTACTGTTATCTTTTGGCAGGAAGTGTAAACACAGTCAGTGTTCTCCTAGAATTGTACAAGCTGTCCGGTGTTGGTTTACACTGTATACGAGAGGCAGGGACCTGAATAATTCGCAATTTGTAGAGACATGCAAAATTCGCGTTATTTTCTGACAACTGACTAAGACTCCAAGTGACTATAGGCTCGTTCGACGTCTCCCGCTGGCCGATATTGTCTTGACTTGCCGCAGAGAACGCTTACACGGTAGAGAGGCCAATCTCTGTAAAGACGTAACACACTTAAATGACAACACATGAAAGTTCGTGGCCAATTGAATCACAGGTTATGCTCTGTTTTGGATAGTAAAGTGAAGTTTAGTCTGCTATAAAATGATAACGCGAATTTTGCATGTCTCTAGCAATTTGTTTTGGCAACAAATCAAAATTCAAACAATGCTAATTTCGGGTCAGTTACGCCGTTGGCCTATTTGGCACCTCCAGGAGAGTGCTGAGCCAATAAAAACCAACAAACCACTAAACGCAGGCTCGATTATCTGGTCACAGAATATTTAGGAATACAGAAGTGAAATAGCTGGTAGGACAGCAAATTCAGTCGCACACACAAGCAAAATGGCTTCACTGGCCAGCAACATGGCGGAAACACCTACCCCCAATCAGCGTGAGGTAACTACCCTGTTAACCAGCAGTCAGACCAATAGGAAACCTGCCGTAACAAGCTGGAGGCTGGAATCAACAGCCTCGGGCAGCCAATAAGATGCGAGGTTCGCCAGTATCAAATAAGCCGCCACGTCATTTCACGTCTGTATTACTATTTTGTCTGTGGCCGTCGGGCAGCTAATAAGTGGCGAAGTTCACGCGTATAAAATTAACCAGCACGTCATTTCATGTCTGTGTTACTCTATAGTCTTTGATCTGTATGGCAAGCAAAAACTCACGAGTTCAATGACCTGCATGCTAGAATCCAATGTCCTATGCATAATCAAGCCTCGTTTATCCGTTCATTGTCTACTGTCTGAATGAGTAGCAGGTAATGGACAAATGGTAGGGCTTCGGTATACACAGGATAATGGATTCTAGCATGTTGATAATTGAACTCACGAAATATTCCTAGCCCTAGTGATCCGGTATCATTGTGTCAGGAGTTGTTGTCAATTTGAGAACACAGGTATTCTTCGAGGCTAGTCTACCTACAGGTTAGTTTCTTCCAGTCTCTAATAGTAGAACCTTCAGAAAAGTCTCTAGTATGACTGCGTTTGTAAGATTAGTGTTACACGCATATACTATATATAATCGCTTTACGAAGAAGTGTTACGTTTTGTAGACAATACTTGTGAGTTCAGATTAAGGTTAAACCTACTGCAGGTTATAAAGATCAATGTTTAATGTTTGTCACAGGGACAATTTCTGCCGCCTGAGCGCTGTTATCGCTAATGGGTGCAAACTGACCCATCACAGAGCTTTCCTGAACGTTAAGTTACATTTAGTTGGTAATTTAAAACTAGAAATTTGCGTAGTCAGTTTGTACTCTCTGTATAAAGAAAATACTTCTTTCTTATCCAAGTCTATTTGAATTTAATTTTACTACAGTTTCATGTGTTTCTGGTGCCTTAGCGATAGCAGCGAAGCTAGTGACAGAACATTTCCCTGTACCAAACTTTCCCACAAGAAAACACATTTTCTTTCTAACCTGTAGTAGAATTAACCTTAGTTCAGATTCATTCCTAATACGAAACAATTTCAGCTCTCATGGCTCGCTGTGTCAAAGCAATATTTTTAAGTTACACTGACATGCGAGTAGTGAAAAACCGACTAACATACTTAAATAAAATAATTCGGAGTTGAATAACCTACGCGGACAATGTAAAAAAACAAAAAAAAATCCCAATCAACAAATTCTTGTGTTTTCAAAAATTGCAAAATTTGCAACTTTAACCTCGTTATTTTGCGGCTGTTTTTAAGAAATCAGTAAATTACGTTGTGTAAATGTTTTATTACGCAGCCCATCTGTTGTTAGATTACCGTCAATTATTTATTTTTTAAGTAAATTGATTTTCACTATTTGCACGGAAGCGTAACATGGAAATTTTGACTCTGACGCACCATTATGAGAAAACTGTGCGAGCTAAACTTTTCGTAAATGAAAAATGTACTCACGAGTGCTATCTACAATGCTAACACTGTTTCATAAAAAGTTATGAAATTATATATTTATCGTACTTGAACATCCTTATTGTGGCCACCTGCCCAAACTGTAGAGCTTCGGCCGTTGCGATGTTATTCGAAAACCGTTTACCGCGCGTATTTAGGAACCGAATTTAAAGAAAGATACGAGTGTGTATAGGGTCTATTAATTTTATATTCACTACTTATAATTTTAAAAAATTTTCTTGCAGCAGGAAATTGTGAAAATTGGTATTTTAACGTTTCTTTTTAAGTATGAAATCTTGATGCAGAATATTTTTAATGGTTTATGCGTGTAGGACACCCTTTTATCATTAAAACTTAGTGAGATCGTGCGGAAAGTATTTTTTATGCATACCTATCAATAGAGCCAGTGATTTTTGGTGAAAAGAATTCTGCAACAACTTGTTTCAATGCCTTACGTGCACACCTGCAACACTGCTTTGTAGTTATTGGTAAAATATAATAGGGTAGAGGCGTGGCTCATTTCACTGCACCAACCAGAACAATGTTACCGCGACACCACACGTCCGTGATATGTGGGTAGGACCCCGAGACGCCGAAAGTTAAAAACTTCCAATCACTGACCTTGAAGCAGAGAAACACGTGTGCACATAAGGTATTGAAACAAATTGTTGCAGGATTCTTTTCACCAAAAATCATTGGCTCTACCTATCAAAAATGTTTCTATTATGTGGATATCTACGAAAAGAAGTCATATTGAAAAGCGAAATTCTGGTCTCTCTGTATAAAGAAAATATTTTTCTCTGTGTTATTGCACACGAGATACTTTCACTATAGATAGAGATGATGGTTTATCGCGGGAAAACTTGACTGTTTGCTGGGCTACAACACACGTTCAGCTTACCAGAGGGTTACTGGCTTTCGCTTTTACGCAGAGCTGTTGTCTTATTTGACTAAGCCAATTACAATCCCGCTATTGTAATATTTTAATATAATATGCCTCTTGCTCGTCTGCAGGCAGCTACGTTGTATCAGACGTATAGGCTATCACTCAGTCACTAGGGACCCCTATTTTGCGCGAAAAGAATTTTGCCTCATTACGTACACATCTGCAGTTCTTCTTCGTGGTCAGTGATTGGATATTTTAGCTCTCACGAGCCTTGGGCTTCTTCCAGCAAATCACAGAAGTGTGGTTTGAATTAATGTTATTGTAATTGGCTCAGTCAAATGAGGTACTGCTCTTCGCATAGACACGCTGCCAATAACTGTCACGCAGAGTTGCAGATGTGCACGTAAGCTACTGAAACAAACTGTGGCAAAATTCTTTTTGCGAAAAACAAGGGTCCCTATCAATCACACATGTCAAAAGAAACTACAATGTCTTCAAGGGTATGTTGGCGCAAAACATTTTCGCTGTATACCATCATCTCTAACTATAGGTAATTTCAGCCAATAATAAAGTAGACTAACTGAGAATAAAAAAAAAAAAAAAAAACTTTTGGAACTTTACGTCGAATCTGATGTGTGTCGAAGCATATCAAATAAATCTATAACTATCCACCGTAAGGGGGAATAGTTAAGTTGTAAATATTATAAAGCTTGTAAAAAACGTACGCACTCATTCAATTACTTTAAGATTTTAATTCTAGTCTGAGGAAATATGTGAAACTATATTAATAATTTTAGTTGAATTTTGGGGCCGCGGTGGCCGAGAGGTCAGACCTCTCGCCTCCTACCAAGGCGATCCGGGTTCGATTCCCGGCGGGGTCGGTCCCAGGATTTTCGCATGTGGAATCGTGCCGGACGATGCCGCTGGCCAGCGGGTTTTCTCGGGGATCCCCCGTTTCCCCCTTCCATTCATTCCGGCACCGCTCCATACTCACATAATGTCACTCCTCACCAGCGCTAAAGACCTCGATGTTGAGTGCTGACCAAATCTCTCACTCAGCTGAATTTCTTGTGGCATGATTGGTATATTGAGGATAGTTAGTAGCTCGATATCGCATAAGTAATAGGCAAAGACGTTCAGCACGGCAGTGAAATCTCCTACAAGTATAGAAACACAGATAACTCCCTGGGAACTTTGTCGTGGTCGTAACATGATGCTAGCGCAGAAATACGCAAAAACAATGCAACAATTAGGTATTTAATTGTATTGGTAATGAAATTATCCGTTACGAAGTTTGTATTGCGACTTTCATACTCAATTCAAGCTTTTGACACCAAAATGCAAGTTAAACTTGAAATTCTACTAGGAATTTGATGAAAACGAAAATGCTAAGAATGTTCAAAGAAACTCGTATATTGCACGAAAATATTAGAGAACCGTTTTCAAGATGCTAACACACTTCATCGAAACAATCAGCGTATGTCGAAACACATTATAATGACGTTCGAAAACATAATCACAACGTTATGCTGAACAGCATTACTTGCGAAAAGTGCCACAAAACAACTGGTCGAGATCTTGGCACCACTTTGCCGGACAGAATAGCAAGGCAGCTGTTGACTCAGTGGCTGGAGCATCCGCCTTCCGCCAAGATGATCCGAGTTCGATTCCCAGCAGTTTTAGTTCGCCTCCTAACCCCCGCCTTTTTATTTTCACGATTAATTTCCACGTGCGGAACACGTGTCGGATGTTGCAGCTAGTCAGAACACTCCCGTTTCTAGAGCCCCCCGCATTCCTTTCATCCATCAGGGCTGTGGACTGTTCATGATGTAGTGACCACTGCTTGAATCTTTCTTTCAACTATTTTGCATTCCTCTTTACTATTTTCAGTATAAAAGCTATAATGAAATCTAAAACCAGTACTAACGTTTCACCGCGCTGGAAACTTGTCACATTTGGCCCCCACAAAATAATGTTTTCGGTTATTATAAATGTTGGAGAGTCCTCAGTTTAAAGTTAACAGCATATAGGCAGACACCTGCGTGTTCCCGGCCAGAAGTCTAGTTTCTAATTGTGATGTCCTGCACTGAAAGAAAAATTTTGTAGGAAGCCTTCCCTGCAATATTATTTTGAAGTTACCACAACCTAAATTTGTGGTGGCCACTATGTTTTAGTGGTGTCAACAGAATGTTTTTGTGGTGACCACAAAATAAATTTTGCAGGGTAAATAACAACATATTTTGCAGCTGCCACAAAATATTTTTTCCGTGTGCCCTATGGTATACCATAACTAGAGGTACGTCAATTTTGCGGATTCATCTGGCAGCAGCCTAGACTTGTCAGTCCTATACACCCACTGGCCACAATCGATTATCTATGGGTAGAGACATGAACTTTTCGCGAAAAGAAATTTGCCTCACTTTGTGTCAGTGACTTGTGTACATGTCTGCAGACTTGCTTCACGGTCAGAGATTGGATGTTTTGACATTCGTGTGTCGTGGGGTTTTACACGCAAATCATGGACGTGTGGTGTTACAGTAACCTTATTGTGATTGGTACAGTCAAATGAGAAAGTCACAGTTCAAAGGCACGCTGCCAATATATGTGAAGCAGAACTGCAGACGTGCACATAAGGCACTGGAACAAAGTGGGGCAAAATTCTTTTCGCGAAAAGTTCATGTCTCTATCTGTGGGCTTATAACCGTACAAGCAGGTAGCAAGCGATAGCACTTCGCATTATTTCCTTATTTATTACTGGCTTACAGTAGTCAAACGCGTTTCGTAACAGCCGCCAGAAAGTCACGGACATGACAATGAAGTATACATAATTGGCGTTCAACCTGACCTGGAATGTATCTGCGTAATTTACGTACCTCTAACCATCACATACGTTATTTATCATTTACAACATGGCAATGTATACAGGGATTGTCATTCACCGTAGGAAAATTTGACTGTTCTCTAGGTTTCTATTTATTATGTTAATTTCAGACGCTTTTGTTTCGTAACTGGCGAGTACTCATCTGGGTGCGCCAATGCTGAATTTCCTTATGCTACGATCCCGAGGAGACGTCTGTGATTCGTCTGTAAACAGATAGACCGTGTAACACAACCATCGTTAGATTGGAGTCACTGATTTTTAGTGAAAATAAATTCGCCCCAACTTGTTTCAGTGTCTTACGTGCACGTCTACATTTCTGCTTTATAATGACAGTGTGTCTATGTGCAGATACGTTTCTCATTTGACTTTACCAACCAGAATACGGTTACTGCAACAGCAAGACCTCTTGCCTTCCAACGAGGTGATCCGGGTTTGATTCACGGCGGGTCGGTCCCCGGGTTTTCGCATGTGTGAATCGTGCCGGACGATGTCGTTAGTCGCCAAGTTTTCTCGGGTATCTCCCATTTCCCTCGCCCTTTCATTCCGGCGCCGCTCACTAAAAAAGTAGTACAGTTGTAGGTACCATACCTGTGTAAAATTGAGACAGCAAAACAGTTTGGTTGTCGGTACTACTCTGGACAGTTCCATCAACAATCTGTTTTGTAGAAGAAACAAAGAGCCTTGTTGCTTTTGCGAACCAGATGGTAACTTATACAAAACAGATTGTTGAAGGAACTGTATAGATAGTACCGACAAACCAACTGTTTGTATTTGTTGTCCCTACTTTAACAGAAATATGGTACCTGCAACTATACTATTTTTCCAGTGACCTCGTGTCACCCCTCAACAGATTTGAAGACCTCGATGTTAAGCACTGACCAAAATCTCTCTCATCTCTCTACTGGAACAGAACACGTCTGTGATTAGCGGGTACAACCTCGAGACTCTGAAAGTTTAAAGCACCCATTCACAAACAATGAAGCAGAACTGCACATGTACACGTAAATTAGTCCAAAATTATGTTCACCAAATACCTGTGGCTCTAACCATCGTCCAGTCATTGAAGACACAATGACGCTACACTCATTTGAAGAAACACTGGCAGAAAATATTCTCGTAGTTTTTCACCGTCTCTAGGAATTAACAGTGGGGTAGCCTGGCATGTTCAGAACGTGTATTGCTAAGCAGTGACTTTACACTACCACAGAATAAACAATGCTAATAGAAGCGACAAAGATGAGTTTTTCCACTGTTGCTATCATACCAGCTCTCGGGGCGTACATGCACGTAAACAAAGACAACTCGGATTCGAATAGTCCTCTACTTTATCACTTGTATTACTTGAGATATTGTAATTCGTTTTTATGTTAATTAAATATTTAAAAATGCTAAACGTGACGATTCTAGTACCAATATTAGAGGAACACTAATTCTATGAAAAGCTACATGAACATCTTATATACTATTGTCATTGTACCAGGTCTCGGCACCCACAGGCGTGAAAACGAGGAAATGAGGAATTTGAGACATTGATTTAAACAACCGCTTATATTACAAGAAACACTGTAATTTGTTTGTATCTCAATTATAGTTTTACTAGTATGTTAAGGCCATGATCTTTCTTTTTTTTTTCAAACAATTGCAAATAACTCGAATATTTTTTAATCAAATGCTTTAGGAAATTTGATACTGTGTACAGTCATACGATACACAATTTTGGCAGAGCGTTTCTTAAAATAGTGTACCGTTTGCTAGCAAAAAATTATTTTGCTTCATTTTGGCTTATTTTGACAACAAAATATGTGAAATAAAATAAGTTTGGTGTACTGGAAAAGAAAAATTCAGCTACAAACTACGCTATATATATATATATATATATATATATATATATATATATATATGTGTGTGTGTGTGTGTTGGTGTGTTTGTGTGTGTGTGTGTGTTAAATCTGTAAGATGAATTTTTGATATATTTATTAATTCACGTTAAAATAATATTTTCGAAACCATTGCAAAACTAAAGAGCGAGGCCTAAAATGTGACGTTACCTGTTGTCGATTTCCGCACAAACTATTAAATAAGTCCTATTAAGCTTCAGTGTAATCAAATATCAACGAACTCCAACACTAAGACAGTCCAAAGTGAAAACAAGTACGATAAAAAGCCCGTCTTGTCGCGTCTACATCTTTATCCTGTCGCCATCTACTATTTATCCTGTGACACTACTCTGAGTTGTATATGGAATCGTTAGACTAGAAGAGTCTCGAGTCAGCAGCAATGAAGACTGAATCCTCCAGCAATAAGCCGTGTTCTCCGCAACTCTCCTTCGCTGGAATGAATGACCGGCAGGTACATTCCTGCTAGGGAACCCTGTTTTTCGCGGAAAGTATTTTGCCCCACTTTGTTTCGGAGCCTTACTTGTACGTCTGTAGTTCTGCTTCGTGGTCAGCGATTGGGAAATTTAACTATCTCGAGCCTATGGATTCAACAAGCAAATCACAGACGTTTGGTGTCTCAGGAGCATTATTTTAATTGGCTTAGTCAAATGAAATACGGCAGTTTATACAGACACGTTGCCAATAACCATGAAGCAAACTGCATATATGAACATAAGATATTGAAACAAACTGGGGCAAAATTCTTTTAACGAGAAACATAGGTCCCAAATTATTGCCACTCGCTTGAAATGTAGTCGGATTGTAATAGAACTTGCCTTCGAACGCGATCATGCTACGCCATTGGAAATAAGTTATCAACCGTAGAAACTTCCTAATATTCATTTATTTCGTAAGCGCCGCTGGCAGAAGCCATCAGGTTTCTATACATTTGTATCAGTGCCGGAACGTGGATGGATAGGTTGTTGCTTGGTGGAGGGGGTGGGGGGGTGGCGTAGACTGGAGAATGGCTAAGTGGGAGAGAAAAAGGACGGGAGAAGGGTCGTTGAACGTTGAGGAGTGGTGACAAATGCTGTGATCCGTGGGGACGAGCAGTCAAGAGTTAACGCGGCGTGGCGGAAGAAGAGGACCTCGAGGAAACACGAGTGATGAACGACGTGAGGGGACAAGAACCCCCTTGTTTCACTGCTGCTATGAGAAGGCGGGGGTGGAGATGATGCCATTACTGCCACTGAAACTAATAAGCCTGAGACTCTCACCAGCCGCACGTTAACAAAACAAGCAAGCAGACGAGGCTGTGAGAAATGATGTCATAAATGTCACTTAAAGTTTTTTTCCCTGAAAATTAATAGAAATGTCCTTAAACTATTTTTAAAACATTGACTTTTTTCTGCGTGTTACTTGGAACACTAAAATATCATACATCAACCTTAGTATAACGTTGATAAAATCTGAACTACTGGTCATAATTAGACGAGACTTTTTTGTTGAGTAGGTATTATACTAGCGGACGTCTGTTCATACAGCACTAGGTGGTAGTATATGCGCCCCGCTTATTTTGATTTTATCTTACAAGGATTTTTAAAGGATAAATTATTTTCTAATTTTTCG